>PVJX010001529.1:0-138824 GCA_004027295.1 Dolichotis patagonum
TTTTGTGCCAGGTATCAAACTTACGACCTTGTGCTTGCCAGGTAGGCACTTATGCCACTGAGCTAAATCCCCAGCCCAAGCCACCTTATTTTTGACAAAGGTGCCAAAAACATTCACTGGAAGAAAGATAACCTCTTTAATCAGTGGTACTGGAAAAACTAGCTCTACACATGCCGAAGATTAAAACTTGACCCATATCTTTTTTTTTTAAATCTTTCTGAAACAGGGTTTTACAATGCAGTTCAGGCTCACCTTGGGCTCACTTTGTAGCCCAGGCTGTTCTCAGACTTGCAACGGTCCTCCTGCCTCAGCCTCCTGCGTGCTGGTATTACAGGAGTGCACCACCATGCCCTGCTCCTTTGACTCATATCTTTTTACCATGCACTAAGCTAAAATCAAAATGGATTACAGATCTTAATATTAAAACATAAACATTAAATCTGCTGGAAGATAAGCGTAGGTAAAACTCTTGAAGACACTGGTGTAGGCAAACACTTTATGAACAAAACCCCAACTGCACAGGAGCTATAGCAAAGAATCAACAACTGGGATCTCACCCTACTGAAAAGTTTTTGCACAGCAAGAGAAACCACCAACAGAGTGAAGAAACAACCCATAATGTGGGAGAAAATGTTTGCCAGCTGTACCTCAGACAAAAGATTACTACCAAGAAATATAAAGAACTAAAAAAAAAAAAAGATTGAAAGATCCAATCCAAAAATGGGCATCTAAGATGAATACACACTTCTCAGATGAAGAAATACAAACAGCAAATAAATATGTGAAAAAATGTTTAACATCACTGATCATTTGAGAGATGCAAATTAAAACAACACTGAGCTTTTACCTTACCCTAGAAAGAATGGCTAGTATCAAAAAAATCAATAGCCAGGGGTGGTGGCATACTCCTATAATCCCGGCACTTGGGGCAAGTTCAAGACCAGCCTGGGCTACAAAGTGAGCCCAAGGCCAGCCTGAACTGCATAGCAAGACCCTGTCTCAAAAAGACAAAAAAAAAAAAAAAAAAAAAGGAAAAAAATCAATAACAAATGTTGGAGAGGCTGGGGAAAAAGGAGCCCTTTTCCACTGTTGGTGGGAGTGTAGACTGGTGCAATCACTATGGAAATCAATGTGGAAATTCCTCAAAAAACTGCCAGCTGTACCTCAGACAAAAGATTTGTCTGAGGTACCATTTGTCTGAGGTCCCATTTGACCTATTCCTCTTCTGAATATCTTCCCAAAAGACTTAAAAAGGTCATATCATAGCAATATATGTGCACCCATGTTTATAGCAGCATAATTTGTAATAGCTGGATCTTGGAAACAACCTAAATCCCCATAAACTGAGGAATGGATAAAAAAGCTGTAGTGTTTATATACAGTAGAGTACTACTCAACGATAAAGAAGGATAAACTGGAGAATTATAGGTAAATGGAAGCAACTTGAGACCATACTCATAAGTGAAATAAATCAGACACACATGTGTAAACATCATATTGTCTCACTAATGTAAGAATCTGAAAGAAACAACATATGTGTATACATATGTATATAAAATAGTTAAGATAGTTATACTGTTGATTTCTCTGTGTTTATTGAAGAGAAAGATTTGTGCTGGTATTGTTCGGACAATTGCATGCAGATGTCTTGTGCTCTGGGTGAATGATTTGGGGATGACAATGCTCAATGTATGTACCATTGTTGACCCTTGATTGACGTGTTTTGAAATTTTTTCTTCTTTTTTCTCTTTAAAATAAAATGAATTTGAAAATGAGTAAAAAATAAATAAGAACACTTAAAAAAAAATAAAAGAGGTCAGGGGGACAAATAGAGAAATAGAAGAAGAAAGAGATTAGAAGCAAGGCTGGAGGTCAAAGCAAGATTGCAGACTTTGGGAAAGTGTTACGGAAAACAGGAGGGAAAGAAGAAGGAAGAGATAAAAACAAGACCGTGAAAAAATAACAAGAAGAAAACTAGAAATAATGTTCATACTCATATAGAAACAAGAACAATCAATCAAAAAACAAAACAAAATTACAACAAGGACAATAAAAAAAAATTCAGGCCATGCCTGGGGTCACTGGTAGACACAGTGGGCAGATGGAGCCCAGATCCGTGTTGATTAATCCCAGCATGCCAGCCACAGATCTATGTTTGGGTAGTGGGTTATCCCAGCAAGCCTGCCCCTTTAGTTCCACTGATTCAGGCTGGTTTCTGGCTGTGAGGCCGGAACCTGATTTGTTCAGCCCTTGGTACTGCATGTGCCTCCTGCCTGCTAGAACTTGGCTCCCTGCTGACTTCAATTCTGCTCACTAGGAGCCACTAGATGGAGCTGGCCCACAGCTGCTGTACATTCCAGACTCAGCTGGCCCCCTCTCCAAGTGGGTAGCTGCCAATTACTCTCTCCTGAGGGTACATCTGAGCCTGGATAACTCACCAGCCACTCCAGCCTGCTGTATCCACTGCTCCAGTTCACAGCTGTGTTTCTCCATGGAGGCCTCTGGGGTCACCATGGTCTGAAGGGTCACGCTACCCCTCCACGTAGTAAGTCAGGGCTTAGGGAAGAAACACTTCTCGCCACCTCCTTCTTCTGCATCAAGGTCTTTCTTGTTGCTCTCCCTTTGGGCTTCAGTTCTTACTTCAGATCCTTTCTGGATCCTGCGGACTCACTTCCTTCCTGCTTCTCGTCCTCAGATTGCTATATTCCAGTGTCTGGTCACCAAATTTTGAAAAGGCTGTTTCTCTGCTGTTCACCACTCTGCCATTTTCCTGGAAGTCCTCAGAATTGTCTTTTTGCAGTGTTCACACACAAAGTTGGATATGGAAAAGTACAGAGGGTCTGTGTGCACCCTGGAGGTCAGGAGGATCCAACTGAAAGGCTGCAGCTTACCACAGTGTCCCGAGTAAGTTCACACCAGTAGGCCAATGCGAAGTTCCTGAATTTGGGCAACTAAAAGACAAGCCCTGGTATATGTTCTGACAAGTGTATAGAAAATTACCTAATTAGAGGTTAGAAAACAAAAGAGCTGTCATTTCATTTCCAAAGAACTTTGATGTTTTTGGCCAGAGACAGTCATTTTCACTTCTTTGAGGCTGTTTCTCACTGGGGATAATGATAGCTCTTCTGCAGATGAGTGGTATGAAGATTTTATGAAAAATGAAAGCACTCTGTCAGGTATAATTTGCTACATGAAATTGGCCAGGTGTGGTGATGCACCCCTGTAATCCCAAAACTTGGCTAAGGCAGGTGGCACATTGCATGTTTAAGACTAGCCTGGGCTACAAAGTGAGCCTAAACTGCCTAGTGACACCCTGTGTCAAAAAGACCAAAAAAAAAAAAAAAAATTAAGGACTGGTTAGTGTCAGACCTTTTTATTCCCGTTCCTTGGAGTGGTGGCCAGTGACCATGTTTGTCCATTTACATTTTGAGCATGTACCACAATTCCAGGCATAGGCAGTGCTCAAACACATTTGTTAATTGGATGAAGGAAGAAAGGTAGTAAGTCTGAAGAGGGGCTGTGTGTTGCTCTGGAGGGCCTATCTCTGCCTTGATATTGCTCAACAAGAGACACAAAAATGGGAAAAAGACCAAGAGATGGAGGAAAGAAGGAGAGCAAAGAGGGAAAGGGGATATAAAAAACAACTGAGATGTGTTACATACTTGTACCAACTTCCCACAATGAATGTATTCATTATAAACTACACAAACATGTACACTGTACTGATAAAAAAATAAAAATTTAAGATTATACTTAAACAAACAAAAGAAGACCCAATAGGCAGGACCCTATTCATACATGCCATTGGACAGCTGAGATCAACAATAAAGAGGACTCCTATATACTGTTCACATCTCTTTTTGCTTTATTGTTGCTTCTCTAACACATATTCTTCATAATCCTAATGACTGACATGTTAACATACCGTCTGAAAATTCTGATAAGCAGTAGGGAATATGCTGAGAAGGTGAAAATGGGTTTAATCTGCTCTCCATTAGTGCTTCTGCCCATGAACTAGAACCCTGAAACAGTTCAAATATCTGTGCAACAAAGACAAAAAATGAACTCAAAATCGGGACAGCTGTGGGCCTGGGGGTGGTGCACCATTTCTGTCATTGTTCTCTTCAGCTAAATGAATGATGCTTGCCCTTCACCAGAGGTGAGGGCACAGTCATCCACATTCATTCTTTCAATCAAACAAGGAACATTTATCAGGCTCTGCTATGCCTATTTCATGGTAAACAAGACACAGTCATACACTCTGGGAAGTTAGACTGTTTGGAATAAGTGGTACAATCTCCTGAGCCTGGTGTGGTGGTGCACACTTGTCCTCCCAGCTACTCCGGAGGCTGAAGCACAACAGCCATGAGACACAGGCCAGACTGGGCAAATCTGCAAGACCCTGTCTCAAAAATAGAAAAGGGTCAGAGATGTAGCTCAACGTTACAACATGTGCTTAGCTTACGTGAGCTCCTGGGTTCAATCCCCAGGCCCTAAATTAGTGGGGAGTAAACTATTTTGAAAACAAAAAGTTGTGCGTGAAACTGGAAAAATAAACCTCACAAAAACTAACCACTTGGCCACTTTTACACATGTCCATACTTTTTCAAAATGATTATGTCTCTCCTGTGCATAGTTCCATGTGGCCCACAAACCGTATATCCATGAAGAAAACCACTTGAACGGAAATCTGGGTTATCCAGAGTTGACAGTGGAGAATAATGAAGGATACTGGCCATGTGTTAAACCACTCAGCTCTCAAAGATGACACTTTCAGGCATGTACTTGCTCTGTTATTTTTTGTCCCATGCCATGCCACTATAAAAATCAGAAGAGCTGAGCAAGTTGGACAATGGCTGTAATCCCAGGATTTAGGATGCTGAGGCAGAAGGATCATCCCAAATTTGAAACTAGCCAGGATTGATAGGGAGCCCTTTGATTTTAAAAACCAAAATCAAAACCAAACTAAACAAACAAGCAAACGAAAGCCCCCACTGGGAGAAGGCACAGGCTTCTGCAACTTGAAACCCTTATCAGTATATCAGTATTTTCCAGCTTCTTGAAGAAACGTGTTTTGAATGTCCTTTAGGAGTCACACATGCTGACAGGTGTACGCAAAAATGAATACAAGTCACTGTGGCAGACACAAACTCCTACTTCTCTACTACAGCTGGAAAACTGGATATACATGTCTTTTTGAGACAGAGTTTCAGGCTGGCCTTGAGCTCACTTTGTAATCCAGGCTGGTCTCCTCTCGAACTTGCAATGATTCTCCTGCCTCAGTCTCCAGAGTGCTGAGACTACAGGCATGCACCACTGCACCCGGCTGGTTTCACGTATATTGCATCACTTGTACTTAAAGCAACTCTGTGAGGTCAAAACAATTCACTAAAGCACAACAGGTTACAAGTCACAAAAGGCCTGACATGCTTTGCTTTTTTCTTCCTTCCTTTTCTTTTTTCTTTTTTTTACACAGGTGTTTGCTATGTTCAGGCTGGCCTTAAACGCACTATGTAAATCATGCTAGCCTCAAACTCGTGACAATCCTCTTGCCTCAGCCTCCCCAGTGCTGGGATTACAAGCGTGCACCACCACTGACTGCAGACATACCTTTTCCTGAGCCCTTGGTTAGCCTGCCATTTCACAGAGGTGGAACTGATCCTCGCAGAGGTGATGATGCTAACTCTTAGGCATTTTAGGTAGAGCAGCTACAGAACCAGCAAACTACACTACGTAACCACCGTGTTGGTCTGAGGTGAGAAGTCTCCAACCCTTGCTGCTCTATCAAGGCAACAAGCAGTCAACCGGACCCGAGAGCGTCTCCGCGCGCAGGCTCACGGAAGCTGTTGGTCACATGATCCTGACTCTGCTCACGTGATGTTCCTTTTGGGGGCGGGGTCCTCCGCCAAGATGGCGGCGTACCTGCAGTGGCGGCGCTTCGTTTTCTTCGACAAGGAGCTGGTGAAGGAGCCACTAGGCAGTGATGGGGCCGCGCCTGGGACTGCGCCTGCCTCTGGATCCACTGTTTCCAAGCTTCTTTGCCTTCCTTCTGGCATCACCGTCTGCGACTCAGGCCGGGGGAGCCTGGTTTTTGGAGATATCCTTCCTTAGGAAGCTGTCTGTTCCCTCCGCGGATCCTTGAAGAGATCCAGTTGGAATGAAATCTGTCAGAGTGGTTCGTGTTTAGCGCCCCTTTCCGTTAGATGAGAGCCCAGAGCTCTTTTGTGGCCTGGGGGAAAAGAGAAGACCCTTCTCTAATTTGTCAACTGAACAGTCTTTGGCAAGTCATTTACTCTGCCTAGGCTTCGATTTCCTTATCTGTAAAAGGGGTGTTAGTTAATGCCAATTTGACAAAGTTATTTTTAGATAACGTCCCTCCAAACAGATGCAACTTCCCCTTTAAAGATGAATATGTAATTTGGCATCTCTCCTGTTATTGTGGGCGAGGAGGTAAATGAGATCAGAAATTTGTTGCTTTGTTCTCAAGCTAAGATGTGAGAAAACCCTTTAAATTTTGAAAAAGCTACTTGCATACTAGTTATTTTCTATATTTTGGTCTAAATACAGTAGACCCTCAGTGGATGACTGAAATGACAGGTGCTATTTTTTTCTATAATCTGTTCTTCAATTTATCATAGGGTTATGACCAGATAAACCCATCTTAAGTTTAAAGTATTTTATTTAAGGCGTTTTTAATATATCTAAACTGCCCATCGCCATAGTTCAGCAATACAGTGTACTGTAGAGTATCAGTTTACCCTTGTGATCCTCTGGCCGAGTGGGAGCTGCAGCTTGCTGAAGCTGCCCAGTGGCACAAGAGTACCTGTTTCCTTAACTAGGGACAAGATCAAAATTCAAAATTCCAGGTACAAAAAAAATTCCAAGTACAATTTCTAATGAATGCCTATCACTTTTATACTATTGCAAATGAAAATTATTGTCAGGGGACATTGTGTCTACTCCTAAAGTTTAATTTGTGAATTAGGTAAAGGAAGAGATTAGCAAGAAGAACTAATAATAAATAGAGAAATTTAATAATATATAGTAATAAAAGTTATGTGAATGTCATCTTTCAAAATATATTAATCCCTCATTACACTGTACTGTAGTAATATTCTTAGACCTTCAGACTTTGGTTGCCCACAGGTAACTGAAGGCATGGAAAGTAAAACTGTAGCAGGGATGGCTATATCACTTCTTCAAAAGGAGGCTCCTTGACTGTCCTGCACATATGGAAGGCCAAATCTGGTTCTTGCCACGCTCCCTACAGCTCACAGGCTTCCAGGCTTACAAACTACGAGTTACACACCTATACCAGCTGAAGCAGCACAATATTCTGGCATCTGTTGGGGAGGATGAAGAGGGTATAAATCCCTTGGTAAGTTCTACACAGGAAAGACCCAGAAGCCTGGGAATAATTTTTTTGTTTGTTTTTTCCTTCTCTTTCTTTCTGTTCTTGTAGGAAGAATAGTATTGACATGTTTGTGTTCTGTTCACAGGTAAAGATCTGGAACCTGGAGAAGAGAGATGGTGGCAATCCACTCTGTACTCGGATCTTCCCAGCCATCCCAGGAACCGAGCCAACTGTCGTGTCTTGTTTGACTGTCCATGAAAATCTCAACTTTATGGCCATTGGTAAGTAGAAGAAAGCCAAAGATCACACTTCCTGATTCTATTTATTTATTTTTTGGTACTGGGGATCAAACTCAGGTAAATGCCAGGCAGGCACTTACAACGCTGAGCTAAATCCCTGGCCCTACTTCCTGATTCTTTATTGATTTTTTTTCCCCCATAACACAGTTCATCTGTGTTATTTTCACAAAGTCACTTTGTACTGAACTGAGACCTTTTGAGATACTACAGTTTGGTATGGGAAGGCATTTAACTTTGTTCTTTAGTTTGATTTTTCTTTCTTTTGTTTTTGTTTTTTGAGACAGGGTCTTGCTAGGCAGTTCAGGCTGGCCTTGAACTCACTATGTAGCCCAGCCTAGCCTCAAACTTGCAGCAATCATCTTGCCTCAGCCTCCTCGGTGCTTACGTTGTGGGAATGCTTCACCATGCCCAGCTTGTTTTTTCTTTTTGTAATGTGGTACTGAGGATTGAACCCAGGACCTTCAAACTGAATTATACTCGCAGCAATTTTCATTGTGAGATAGGATTTAAGTTGTCTAGTGGGATTCAAACTTCAATCCTCCTGTCTCAGCCTCGAGAGTGCTGGGATTACAGATGTGTGCCACCATATCTGTGTATGGTGGCACACATCTGTAATCCCAAGATAACTGCAAGTTTGAGGCCAGCCTGGACTACATAGTGAAACCCTGTCTCAAAAAACAAATACAAAACAAAATAAAAGCAAAAATAAATTGAGTCTGTGAGTACCAGTATTCAGATTAACCATTAGAGAAGTTGAATATAAGGAAAAAGCTTATTCTTTCTTCCTTCCTTCCTTTTTTTTCTTTTTTCTTTTTTTTTTTTTTTTTTGAGACAGGGTCTTGCTATTCAGTTCTGGCTGGCCTTAAACTCATTGTGTAGGCCAGCCTGTCCGGGAACTTGGCAATCCTGCTTCAATCTCCCTAGTGCAAAAGCTTATTATTTGTAACAAGAGCCTCAAATAGTCTTTATCCTGATGATGTCAGTCTCGTTGAAGTGTTGATTCCTGCTCTGCAACAGGTTTCACAGATGGCAGTGTTAAATTGAACAAAGGAGACATAACTCGGGACCGGCATAGCAAGACCCAGATTTTGCACAAGGGCAACTATCCTGTCACTGGACTGGCCTTTCGCCAAGCAGGAAAGATCACTCACTTATTTGTTGTGACAACTGAGAATGTCCAGGTATAATTAAGGATACTATTATAAGTAGGCAACAAGTACCTTTCCATTGCTCAGGGGACTAGAGTAAGGAACTCATAGGGAAGATAGGAATATTAAAGACTTTCACCATATTGTCTTGAATCATTTATCCAACTTAATGCTTTATTTCTTTACTTAGGAGACTAGAAGAGCTATATTAGGAAAAGAACTCTGGTCTTATAATTAAAAAGATACTATTTTTTTTACCTAACCAGTTAAGTGACATTAAATAAGGTACTTTTACCTTTCTGGTTCTTGGTGCTCCTAATTTATAAGCTCACTTTCTCAAGAATACTTTTTTGCATGTGTGTGGTACTGGGGATTGAACCCAGGGTCTTAGGCATGCTGTATATGTACTTTACCACAGAGATACCCTCCCAGCCCAGGAATACCTTTTGATAAAATAGCGAAAGATTATTGTATTTCTCTTACCTACAGAATATTCCTGTAGTAGGTAGTGATACCACATAAAGAAAGAAAATACGGCCCCTGCTTGTATATTAATAGGTAGAGGATAGTTAACAGAGAGTCTTGGAATGCTTAGTGAGAAAAAAGAACCATATAGAGGGCTGGGGATTTAGCTCAGTGCTGTAGCGCCTGTCTGGCAAGCATGCAGCCCCAAGTTCGATTCCTGGTCCAAAAAAAAAAAAAAAGGGCCATATAGAGATGGGGTGAGCTTTATGAAGACTTTGACGGTACCTCTTTACAGGGAGCTGCTAACCCTCTTCTCATTTCTGGCAGTCCTATATAGTTTCTGGAAAGGACTACCCTCGTGTGGAGTTGGACACCCATGGTTGTGGCCTGCGTTGCTCTGCCCTGAGTGACCCTTCTCAGGATATGCAGTTCATTGTGGCAGGGGATGAGTGTGTCTACCTGTATCAACCCGATGAACGCGGCCCCTGCTTTGCCTTCGAGGGCCATAAGCTCATCGCCCACTGGTTTAGAGGCTACCTGGTTATTGTCTCCCGTGACCGGAAGGTTTCTCCCAAGTAAGGCCTCCAGGGACAAGGCTGACTTGTTCCTCACTGTTAACCTGATTTTAATGTCCTAATGCCTGGATCCTTCCAGCCTCTTACTTTGGTGTCATGTAGATCACACTTCCACCAAGGCTTAGTTATGCTTTACTAAAAAACATGTTTCTGCTGCACATGCTTAGTGGCTAGTCTTGGAGTACTAAAATGCTCTTGAGAATTTAGACCTGGCATTGGATTTTTTACTCTTTAATCAAAATAAATCAGGCATCACTGGCATACACAATGCCCTGGGTTTGATCCCTAGTGATGCCTCACTGTCTTAAAAAAAAAAAAAAGTTGGGGCAGAGGAGCAAGGGAATGAGTGGTGGAGAAGTGGGAAAGTGGTGGGAAGTGCTGGGACAAAGTTGTGTTTGTGTTTTCCAGAGCCAATATGGAAGCTAGCGTTTTCTGCATAAGCAAAGCACTCCTTATTAGACATTGGCTTTTTTCCATTTAGTACTAAGCACAGTGTCTTACATATAACAGGAATTTGATGATTAATTGTGAAATGAATGGATGCCTGAATGTACTTAATTTTCTACTCTGTTGGCCTGGATTAATTACAGAATCCTAAAAGACAAGATCAGGATTATAGTTCTGTTTCTCCTGCTACCAGCACAATGCTGTGTTATGGAATAAGCTGCTAGTGGGGCCAAAGAAGTGATTTGTTGTGGGTAGAATAGGCAGCCCCAAAGCTGTCATGGGAAAGAAACAGTGAGAAGACAATGGTGACCCAAGTGTCTGCTGCTTTTTGTTTCTTACACAGGTCAGAGTTTACCAGCAGGGACTCACAGAGCTCCGACAAGCAAATTCTCAACATCTATGACCTGTGCAACAAGTTCATAGCCTATAGCGCTGTTTTTGAGGATGTAGTGGACGTGCTCGCCGAGTGGGGCTCCTTGTATGTGCTGACACGGGATGGGCGGGTCCACGCACTGCAGGAGAAGGACACACAGACCAAACTGGAGGCAAGGCTACCAGGTTTCCTGTGTCACCCAAACCCAGTGTGATTTCCTTTGGTTCACAATCTTACAGCTTTCTTAGAGTAGTATTACAAAGTCAATTGGCTAGGATGAGGTTTTGGAGGAAGTAACAGCTCGGAGCCTGAGCCCTTTCTTGGGGTTTTGTTTGCAGAGACTCTTACAAGCCATAGTGATACTGGTCTTGGGGTATCTGGGAGGTGTGTTTCTGTCTAGGATCTAAGCAGGCTGGAGTTTTGACACTGGTTTGTGTATTGCAGGCACATTTTGGGAAAGTGTCTTCTCAGGAATTTCTACCAATTTTCTGACCTCTTCCCCTCCTAGATGCTATTTAAGAAGAACTTATTTGAAATGGCAATTAACCTGGCTAAGAGCCAACATCTGGATAGTGATGGGCTGGCACAGATCTTCATGCAGTATGGAGACCATCTTTATAGCAAGGGCAACCACGATGGAGCTGTCCAGCAGTATATCCGGTCAGTCTGGAGGGGCTGAGGAGGAGAGTTGTGAATGCAGAGCTAGGCAGGCAGCAGTTGAAACCCATGCTGGGAAGGGGCCCAAGCACCAGGACTGTTTGTTTCCTGTAGAAACTGATACCTCAAGTGAGATAACACCTTGCTGGAAAGGGAATATTTAATGTCAAATGTTACATGATCAGTATGCAACTGAGCTGATAATTCTCATTTTAAACTTTAAGTTGACCTTTGTTCAATTCTTTTTACCTATTTTTTTAAAAAAATTTTTTATTGGTACTGGAGATCGAACTTATGACCTCACGCTTGCCAGGCAGGCGCTTATACCACTAAGCTAAATCTCCAGCCCTCTTGCCTGATTTTTTTTTTTTAAGAAAAAAGGTATTAATTCTTGGAATTTCTGCCCCAGAACCAAGTTTTATAATGCTATCTACCCTTTTCCCAATTTCTCTAGAATTCCTCTTGTCAGTCCAATATGAGAACTAGTACTGGCCACTCGATCCTCTCTTCTGTGACCTCCCACTGGATGAGGGTGTTCTTTCCTACCTTTAATAAAACTTTGCTACCATTTAAGAAAAAAAAATATAAGAAGAAGAAAAACCAGTGCTTACTGGGCATAATAGCACATGCTTGTAATATCAGCATTCTCAGAGGCTAAAGCAGGAGGATTGCAAGTTCAGCTCCGGCCTGGGCAATTAACTTGGAAGAATTTGTCTCAAAATTTAAAAATTATAAAAAAGGCTCAGGATATAACTTATAGGCTATGGATTGAATCCCCAGTAACAAAAAACAAAATAAAAACAACTAGTACACTGGCAGTGGAGCCTTGTTACTCAGTATGGTTCAGTCTCAGCACTAATATTATTAGCTGGGACTTTGTTAGAAATGCACACTCATGCTGGGGATATAGCTCAGCAGCACTAGTGCCTGCCTGGTGAGTTTGATTCTTGGTATGAAAAAAAAAAAGGAAAAGAAAAGAAATGTACATTCTTAGGACTTACTCAAGACCTACTGAAACAGAATTGGCATTTTAATAAGATCTTCAAGTTGATTCCTGTGTACGTGTGTTTGAGAAGTACACTGATCCAGATGCTGTTGATACCTGCAAATCCCTAGAACCATTGGGAAGTTGGAGCCATCCTATGTGATCCGCAAGTTTCTAGATGCCCAGCGCATCCACAACCTGACTGCTTACCTACAGACCCTGCACCGACAGTCCCTGGCCAACGCTGACCATACCACCTTACTCCTGAATTGCTATACCAAGCTCAAGGACAGCTCGAAGTTGGAGGAGTTCATTAAGGTGCAGCCTGGTGGTGGGAGGGATGACTTCTAGAGGGTTCCACTGAGCACGAAGTGGCTCTACCAGCGTTTTGTCTGTCTTCAGCAGGACACAGAGAAAAGCATAACTTCATTTGAGAACCAGCATCCTGTACTGTATAAATAGGGAAGGGGAGCAGCTGTCCATAGTAGTTTTTTCTCATCTTCCTTCTTGTTTTATAGTGCCAGAACTTTCTGTGGTAGCTAATGCCAAGGAAGTGGCATTAGGAAAGCTTTATATTACCGGAAGTGGCCATTAGTTAGAAACTGAGAAGGTGGCTGCGTATTTTCAAAGTGTGAAGCCAAGCCTAGTGGTTCATGCCTGTGGGAGGCTGAGACAAGAGGATTGCTGTAAATTCGAGACCAGCCTGTGCTACATAGTGAGACCATGTCTCAAAAAAAAAAAGAAAACATGAAAACATGGGCTTTATTATCATTTTAGGAATGTATGTTAATCTCAGATGCCCGTTTCATCTCCCTTCTCCAGCAACCTCTTTGAATGATTTTGTATAATGTCTCTCTGGCAGACAAAGAGTGAAAGCGAAGTCCACTTTGATGTGGAGACAGCAATCAAGGTCCTGCGCCAGGCTGGCTACTACTCGCACGCGCTCTATCTGGCTGAAAACCACTCACATCATGAGTGGTACCTGAAGATCCAACTAGAAGACATTAAGGTGAGTGAGGTAGAGCCCTGGACTGAGGAAAGTGCTTCCTGGTGGGCAGGAGAGGGTGTTACCCTGCCCTTTACCTGTCCACAGAATTATCAGGAAGCCCTTCGATACATCGGCAAGCTGCCTTTCGAGCAGGCAGAGAGCAACATGAAGCGCTATGGCAAGATCCTTATGCATCACATACCAGAGCAAACAACAGAGTTGCTAAAGGGCCTTTGTACTGACTATCGACCCAACCTGGAAGGCCGAGGCGATAAGGAGGTGCCAGGTTGCAGGGTAAGACCTAGGGCAGTGGTGATGAACCTATGGCTTGTGTGCTGCAGTGGGCTGTTTGCATCATTGAAAGCTCTAAAAGGTACGCCATCACTGATTTAGGGAGACTAGCACTGGCGACAGAGATTGCTTTAGGGACTTCTGGGTACGAGGCCCACTTAGCCTTCTCTCTCCTTCTCCCACTCCAGGCCAACTCTGAGGAGTTCATTGCCATCTTTGCCAACAACCCCAGAGAGCTGAAAGCCTTCCTAGAGCACATGAGTGAAGTGCAGCCGGACTCGCCCCAGGGCATTTATGACACACTCCTTGAGCTGCGGCTGCAGAACTGGGCCCATGAGGAGGATCCTCAGGTGAGGCCTCGCCAGAGCCTCAGGAGGTGCTAGAGGGTTCTTTTGTTTTCTTTGTTGTTTTCTTGAGACAGGTTCTTGCTTTGTAGTTCAGGCTGGCCTTAAACTATATAGCCTATGCTGGCCTCCAACTCAGGCAATCCTCCTGCGTCAGCCTCCAAAGTGCTGGGATTATAGCCATTCACCATGCACCATGCTCTACTATGCCCAGCTGATGAGACAGTTCTTGTGCTGGGAGTATTGTTGGGTAATACAGTGTCTGCCCAGCATGTGTGAAGCTCAGTTCCACCCTCAGCACCACCATTGAAAAAGCAACAGTTCGATCTCCATGCTTAGATCTTTGCGGCCCCCTTTCACTAGGCCAGTGACACCTTGCCCCACAGCTAATGGTCTCCAATGAAAAGGAAATTAGACTGAGGGGAAAAGATGGTTCACTGGGCTTGTCCCAAGAGATCTTGAGATTTTCCCCAGATGTCGTCCTTTCCTAGGTCAAAGACAAGCTTCACTTGGAGGCCATCTCCCTACTGAAGAGCGGCCGCTTCTGCAATGTCTTTGACAAGGCGCTGGTCCTGTGTCAGATGCATGACTTCCAGGATGGAGTCCTTTATCTCTATGAGCAGGGGAAGCTGTGAGTCTGGAGATTTCCAGGGGAAGGATAAGATCCAGGTAATTTTCCACAGGCAGCCACTGAGGTGTGCCTTTCCCGGCCCAGGTTCCAGCAGATCATGCACTATCACATGCAGCACGAGCAGTACCGGCAGGTGATCGCTGTGTGTGAGCGGCACGGAGAGCAGGACCCCTCCCTGTGGGAGCAGGCCCTCAGCTACTTCGCCCGCAAGGAGGAGGACTGCAAGGAGTACGTGGCCGCTGTGCTCAAGCATATTGAGAGCAAGAACCTCATGCCACCTCTTCTTGGTATGTGGGACGGGACGGCTAGACATGCTGCTGACGGTTAGGGGCTCTGTGGCAAGGTACCCCTCAACTCTGTTCCTAGGGTGCTGCTTGGTTCACTGTCTTATTTCCTCTCCAACTCCATTTTTAGTGGTGCAGACCCTGGCCCACAACTCTACTGCTACCCTGTCTGTCATCAGAGACTACTTGGTGCAGAAACTGCAGAAACAGAGCCAGCAGATTGCACAGGATGAGCTGCGGGTGCGACGGTACCGAGAGGAGACCACCCGAATCCGCCAGGAGATCCAAGAACTCAAGGCGAGGTACCAGCGTCTGAGTATACGGAGGGGTTCAGGGGCGGATGTGGTCTTCACAGGACATACTTTTCTTAGATACAAGATTAGATGAGTATGTTGCAGCACTTTTATCTTTTTTTCTTTTCTCTTTTTATTTATTTTTTTTGTAGTACTGAGGATTGAACCAAGGATCTCAGGCATGTAAAGCACATGTTGTTCACTGAGCTATGTCCCCAGCTCTTACTACCATTTTTTGGTTGTTTTGAGACAGGGTTTTGCTCTGTAGTCCAGCATGGCTGTGAACTCACTATGTAGCCCAGGCTGGCTTCAAACTCATTGCCAGTCCTGCCTCAGCCTCCCAAGTGCTATCATTAGTCATGTGTCACCACGCCTGACACATAACTTTTCTAAACACATATCTGAGTGTGGTTGGAAGCCATTTTGAAATAAAAAAAATTTAGCTTTAGAATAAATGCAGAAAGCAGATAATTTAGATTTATTTATGGCAGAGATTATTCCCAAGTCTCAAGTCTTACCTGCCCTTAATGTTGTAAAATATTTGTTAGACAACAGTTTCTTTACTTGATAAGTACTTACTGCGCCTGTATTAGGTTGTAAGCACTATTGTGAACAGCACAGAGAAGAAATCTATAGTGACGGGCTGCAGCTCCAGATGTTTCCTGGTAAGGATGAGAGGATGAGAAAATGAAGAGACAAAAGTTGGGGTCAGGTGGAGCCCACTCTCTTGATAGGAGAGAAGGGTCACATGTTTACTTACACACTCCACATACTCTGAAGAAGGTCAGTTTCAACCCCACTGCCTAGCAACTTGTTTGCCTGGCTGGCCTGGGCCCCTGCCTTCTTGGAGCTGGAACAGCTTGTTGAGGTGGCTTGTTTGGGGCTTTCTGTGTCTTCAGGGCTGGTCTTGCTTTAGCCCCACACATGTGATCAATCGCCAGCTTCAGTGACTCCCTACAGAAACCCTGCTTTGGACTGGGGTATAGCTCAGTGATAGAGCACTTGCCTAGCAAGAACTAGCCCCTAACTTGTATCCCCAGTAACCTCCCCAACACAAACACTCTCAAAGTTGTACTTTTCTTGGCACTCACATCATTGAGAGAAATAAAAACAGTAATCGCCTTAAGCAAACTACTAGTGTGTTAGTGGTAAATTCTGTGATTAACTGAGAAGAGTGAGGCAGGGATTCATAGCTGGGTGGAGGAGGTGCTGTGGCTTGAATCAGGGCCCAGCATATGCTCAGTCCCCCTGAGTTACTTGGGCTTCCTGGAGACCTAGGGTTGTTGTCTTATTTAACTCCCTTTAGGTGATAAGAGCAGGTGGGGCCTGGGTCCCTTCACAAGGACCTTTCCTTTCCTCCTCTGTACCAGCTGCCTTTTCTGTCTCCTGACTTCTTGGCCCTGTCTTCCCTCTTAACCACTCATTTCTGATGTCCCTTTCCTGTAGTCCAAAGATTTTCCAGAAGACCAAGTGTAGCATCTGTAACAGCGCCTTGGAGTTACCGTCTGTCCACTTCCTGTGTGGCCACTCGTTTCACCAACACTGCTTTGAAAGTTACTCAGAAAGTGATGCCGACTGCCCTACCTGCCTCCCTGAAAACCGGAAGGTCATGGATATGATCCGGGCTCAGGAACAGAAGCGAGATCTCCATGATCAGTTCCAGCACCAGGTGGGCATGAGTGCGCTGCCTGGGGTAGGGGACAGCCACCAGCCTCAGAGCCCAGAGCACTGTGGGGCTTGTTTCCTTTTCTTCTCAGGTAGGAAATAAGCACTTCTGTTCTGATTCTTTCTTGCTCCTTCCTCTTTCCCTGCAGCTCAAGTGTTCCAACGACAGCTTCTCTGTGATTGCTGACTACTTCGGCCGAGGTGTCTTTAACAAACTGACTCTGCTGACTGACCCTCCCACCACCAGACTGACCCCCAGTCTGGAGGCAGGGCTGCAGCGGGACCTGCTTATGCACTCCAGGCGAGGCACTTAACAGCTGTGTGATCTCTGGCACATGGGACTGCGGTGGGCTGTGGCTGCACAGAAGGCAGGCAGACAGGCACATGGCTCCTGTCTGACTCCAGGGGACTTTCTTTTCCTGCCACCTTCTTTTGCCAGCCTACTGTCCCTCCTACTGACTAGCAGTAAAGAGTATTCCAGACCAGTGGGGGAGGGCACCTCAGCAACCACAGAGTATGGACAATAGCTACTTTATTCTCTATTCAGGAGCACCAGGCTGTGCCTGGGTTCTTGCTCAGAGTCTATAAATAAAAGAATATAATGATATGAGGGCTTAAGATTTTATTTTTGGTGGGGTTTTTTTTGTTTGGTTTTTGCTACAGGGTTCCAATGTGGTAGTTCAGACTGGCCTCAAACTCAAGATTCTCTTGCCTCAGCCTCCTGGGTGCTGGGATTATGGGAGTGTGCCACCACACCTAGCCTCTGAAGCATTTTTTCTGGAGACTTCCTATTGATTCTTGTGCATAATGTACTTTCCCTGTTCCAGAGCAGAGCCCCAGTTCCTCTCCTACAGACGTCCTTGTAGTGGGTGGGGCCTGTGGCATCTAGTATAGTTCAGTTTACTGAACAGAAGGCCTAATGAGCCGGGTACCGTGATACAAGTGTATAATCTCAGTTACCTGGGAGGCACAGTCAGGAAGATTACAAGTCTGAGGACAGTCTGGGCAACCTTGTGAGACCCTTGTCTCAAAAAACAAAAAGGGCTGATGTTGAGGATAAAGACTCTATATTTGATCCCCAGTACACATATACCCCCAAAAGGAACAAAGGTTCAGCTGAGCGCCAAGAGCAGCCTAAACAAGAGCCTGTTGCTCTTTTAATCTTCCTGGTGTCCATGGTTCATGTTTAAGAAATACTCCAGCAGGGATTCTGGCAGGGAACCTTGGGCCCAGCCTATCTTCATAATGGATAGGCTGATGGCTTGCTGTACTCAGTACCAAGTGATAGAATAAAAGATCTTGCAGGCTTTTTTTATGTTTGGTGGTATTGGGGATTGAATGATGGGTGCTGCCCACACTAGGCAAGTGCCCTCTTAGACTGAACCTTCCCTCTGCCCAATTGAAACAGTTTTCTCTGAGGTTGTCAGCTAGCTTTATGTTAGTGGAGGTTTGTGTAATCTGGTTTATACTTCCTGTCAAAAAGAAAAAAATGCCTCCAACAGGATTATTTAACAGAAGGACGTAACATGGACATTGTAATTTAAGTAGTCTTTAGAAATGCAGTACTGCCAGGCGTGATGGCACATTGTAATCCCAGCACTCTGGCTGGTAGGCTGAGGCTAAGGTAATTTAGCAAGACTGTCTCAAACTAAAATATAAGAAAGGCCAAGAATGAACCATGTAAAGACCATAAATCTAGTCCTGGCCAGGCATGGTGGCACATTCCTGTAATCCCAGCACTCAGGAGGCTGAGGCAGAAGGATCATTGTGAGTTCAAGGCCTGCCTGGGGTACAAAACAAAACTCTGTCTCAAAAAAAAAAAAGAAAAATCTGTTCCCAGCATACAAGATAATAATGTGGTATTGGCACTCTCATTTCAGTTGACTTTAGGCATAACCTTTATGGCCCTGAACCAGTTTCCTCATTTTTAAAAATACAAATGCAGTCAGACATAGTGCCACATACCTATAATGCCAAGATTTAGGAGGCTGAGGCAGGAGGATTATTGTGAGTTGGAGGCCAGCCTGAACTACATGGTGAGACTCTGCACATAAAAAAATAAAGAAGAAACAACAAATACTGCCAATTTCAGAACTGTGGCAAAACTGTTTGAAGAGAACAACAAGATTGAACGGAACAGAGTGCCACATAAATTGCACTGATTACTTGCACCACTGGTGAGATGAAGTAGGACAAAGCATGAGGAGTCTTCCGGAACAGCCCTTTGAGGAGCTGCTGAATGGTGCTCAATGTGGACCGGGTTTGAGGTGAGTTCTAATTCCCGTCCAGAGCCAGGCCCTTCCCCTCTCAGGGAGGGCGCAGGTAGTGATGCTGAATTGTCCATCCGCGGGTTTCTCCGTACCTTGTATTTCAAACCTAGCATTTCAGGGTTAATAGAGCCTCCTTTTCCTCTAGGGCATGGCTAACTTCTGCTTAAATCGCAGGCCCCAGAGGCCCCGTAGGAGGGGACTGCAGATAATTTATAGGTAGAACTGGCAGGAGACTTGCCCTCTGACCATAGATTTTCACACCTGTAATCCCAGCTCCCTGGGAGGCTAAAGCAGGAGGATTGCAAGTTTGGGACCAGCCTGGGAGTGCGACCCAGTTTCAAAAACTTAAAAAAAAAAAAAAAAAAGCCAAGGTAAAAGGAACAGAGATTAACAGGGGAAAATAGGCAGTCCACGGTGTCAAACCGTGACATCTCCGGGTTACCGGGGGACCCTCCCTCCGGGTGAACCGCGTGGAAGCGGGGGTGGAGTCTACTCCGAAGCCGGGGTTCTAATTCCCGCCCAGAGAAGAGTCCCTCCCCTTCGAGGGAGGGCGCCGGACGTGACGCAGAACCCCGCAGGTCCCGCCGTCAGGCCGAAGGACAGGATCGGGCCACATGTGCTCCCGGTTCCCGTCGGCCCGAGTCCCCGGTTCCTCGGAACCCAGGAGACCTTAGCAGCACCGCCAGGCCTCCTTCCGGAGTGGAGTCATGTCTGGTAATGGCGACGCGGCTGCAACGCCGGTGAGTCCTGAGCTGGTGACCCTCACACTTGGGACTTCCGGGAGAGCCTTGCAATGATTGGCCCCTGGTCGCCCATCCTCCGTCGTCTATTGGTCGGAATAGCTATCTGTCATTTCTTCCTCCACTGTATGGTTTTTAAAGGGCCAGTAGGAACTATCAGTGCATAGTGGGTGCGAAGTTATCGAAGAGAGGACAGTTGTATTCCTACAACAGACAGGGTCCTTTCGCACTATTTGGTCCGGGGCGGGTGCAGTCACATTGTAAAACGTTGCACTTCTGATCCAGAGGAGAGCACACCCTCAAGTCTCTGATCTGTACGCAAACATCTTGGGCCTTCTTTTCTCTGTTATAGCAGTCACTCAGCCTTAGCCTACTCTAATCCCCAAATGAGAGAGCACTGCATTACTACCGTGTGAGGGGCCACCTCTGGGCCCTCTCATGCGTACCGAGCCAGCTTGCTGAGCCCTGGATTTGTGCAGTTGCAAGCTACAGGCCACTGTGGGGCTGAGATAAGGGATAGGGCAGTTACTTATTGCCCCCTCGCCCAGCCTGCTGTGAGCAGCAGGTTGATTCAGTGCTAGTGCATATATTCTAGAGCACTGGGCTAGGAGGAGAAGATCTGGATTCCAACGTCCACTCTCTGCCCATTATTAGCGATATGACTCTCAGCTAATTATTTCACCTCTCAGTATCAACATTTGCTTTTGTAACATCCTGAGAGAAGTGCAGTAAGATTGTCAAGAAGACAATAGGCAAAAGCTGTGTTGCTTGGGCTGATCTCAAATTCCTGGTCCAAATTCCTCAGGTCCCTTTCCTTCTTTAGCTACCCAAGGGCTGAGAATACAGGCGAGCTCCAGTGTGCTTGGCAAATGCTTGTTTTTTCGGAACGATTTGACCTGAATGTGCTGTCAGATTCAGTAAATTTAAGGGACTGTTTGAACCTAGAAGTTGTGGGTCCTTACCTTACTTTCTGTTGGCCCCCTATGGTCTTGAATTCTAGTGGCCATATTTAGTATTTAAAGCCTAATCAAATGTGCGAAGGGCCTCCAAGAGTTGATTTTTTAAAGGAGTGGTCACAGGGTAGACTACAATCCAAGAGAAGCAGGCTCTCACCTCCTCCAGTGTCAGAGCCACTGTCCGTTCCGTCCCCCTCCCCCTGCTGCCTGCAAAAGAACTCTGTGGGATGAAGATCACAGGTAAAGTTGACTTTTTCTACAGTGGCTCTTGCCTGGTATAGAAGTAAATGGGAGCTGTGTGTCAGACTGAAGAACCTTTGTCAAAGAAGAGATGTGTCATTTTGAGTTCTTGGCTTGGGCTCTGATACCCTATTTACTTGTTGGTAAAACTAGAAACAGCACTGCAGATTGTTAGGCAGTTCAGCATCACTGTTATAGAAGAAACTTCATTTCATAGATGAACCAACAGGCCTTGATGGGATAATGTGCCCAATATAACCCAGCCAAGAGGCTGAGCAGGGCTGAACATCAGATCCAAGTGTGCATTCCATTCAGAAATCCTGTAGGCATCAGCCTGGGTCAGGTGGACCCCTCCTTTCCTTTTCTGCTCGCTGTAGATTTGTACTTTAACATTAGAGTAGCTGGCTGTGCATTTCAGTACCTTTTCCTGAGGGATACAGGAAGCAATTTGTGCTTACCCATTTGGTATGACAAATGGCAGAGTGTGGTGGTGTTCGAAGTGTCAAGACAAGATTTGGACCCTCTTTTATGCTTCTTCTAACTGGCTTTGTATATGTTTACTTGAGCATCACAGAGGGTCCAGTAGACCCACACTGTTCCAGGAATATTTTTTCAGGGTTTGTTTAAAAAAATTTTTTTCTGGGCCAGGGATTTAGCTCAGTGACATAAGCACCTGCCTGGCAAGCATGAGGTCATGGGTTCGATGTCTGATACCAAAAAAAAAAAAGTTTTCTTTGATTTTTCTGGTAGAAATAACCCAACTCAGTACCAGAGCATATAAAAAACAGGATTTGCAAATTTTGGAGGAGGTCAAAAGTAAATCCTCAAAGTGGGCATAGTGATACACACCCATAATCCCAGCATTCAGAAGCTGAGGCAGGAAGATCTCCTCAAGGCCAACCTACGCTACATACTGAGTTCAAAGCCAGTCTGAACTACATAGCGAGACCCTGTCTCAAAAAAAAAAAAAAAAAAAGTGAATAATCAGGTTACTCATGATGAAGTAATGAAGATGATCCATTGTGGTAAATACATGCTTTCATAGCAGAAAAGTGGTGTGAGTGGATGACCATGATGATCACAACTTTGATGTTGGCCTGTGATAGTGAGGTGGAGCAGGAATCAACTGACATAGACACAGGGAATACAGATTCAGCTGATAAAGAAAACAGCAGTGTGAATACATATTTTGACTAGTAGAAATGTGAAATGACCATGCAACCAAGTGGAATGAGCTAATGTTAGAACTAGGTCCGAACATATATATATATATGAAGGTCTTGGCAGGGGTGAAACGTATTGGACAGAATGCCATCACTGCCATTCATTGTTGGAAATTGTAACAGATGAAATGTTACAATATGCTGTGAACTGGGCATGGTGGTGCACACCTGTAATCCCAGCACTCAGGAGGCTGAGGCAGGAGGATCACTGTGAGGTGAGGGCCAGCCTAAATTACATAGCCAGACCCTGTTTAAAAAACAAAGGGCTGGGGATTTTTTTTTTTTTTTTTATCGGTACCAGGGATCGAACTTACGACTGCCTGCTTGCAAGGCAGGCGCATGGTCATGAGTTCGATCCCCGGTACCAAAAAAATAAATAAATAAAAATAAATAAAAAACAAGCAAATAAAACACCCTCAAAATTGTGAAACCCTATCTTTAAAAAAGGGGGGGGCGGGGGTTTAGCTCAGTGGTGTAAGTGCCTGCTTGGCAAACCGGAGGTCATGAGTTTGATCCCCAGCACCAAAAAAAAAAAAAAAAAAAGGTTTTGTGAAATATGCAAAGACTGATATGCAAGTAAAATGTTCTATATGTCCTGGTAGCCATAATAAAAAATATATTTTCTATGATCCCTCCCTAGCTAAACTGAAAACATTCATGAGTCTGCTGTACTTCCACAGATTTCTTACGGTGATCACAGGAATGTAAAAGACTTATGGAAAAGCGATGGGTCAAAATATGGCATAAAAATATATGTCCTTGTAGATATAAAGACTCATTATTCTTTCAGTTTAGACATTTATCCTGGAACCCAGCCATCAGATCCTTATTTTATAGTAATAAACCGAACAATGTTGTGAACAGGCTTGCTGCTCCCATCTCCTACACCAATGGGAATGTGACATTTAACCATTGGTTTACCTGCCAGGGCTGGTGGCACACACCTGAAATCCCAGCACTTGGAAGGGTGAGGCAGGAGGATTGTCATGAATTCGAGGCCAGCCTGGGCTACATAGTGAGTTCAAGGCAAGGTTAGTCTGGACTACACAGTGAGACCTTGTCTCAGACAACAGTGATAACAACAAACCCCAAAAGACGATTGGTTTACCAGTTTCCATTTGATAACAGCACAAGTTGACCAGCCAGAAACTGTACACAGCAATTAAGCAGAAATTCCAAATGAAATGTTGAATTTCAAAACAGAATTGTATAGTACAGTCTTTAAATTTCAGAAACATGTAACATTGGCCTCATGTATGGGAAAGAAAAGCAGACTGGTACTGCTGACACCATTTCACTTGGTGCAAATATTGATAGGGAAACCTCAACAAAATGTAAGCCTGTGATGGAAACGTCAACAACAAAACAAAAGCTGGGCATGGTGGTGCACATCTGTAATCCCAGCACTCAGAAGTCTGAGGCAGGAAGATCGCTGCGAGTTTGAGGCCAACCTGAGCAATATAAGCAAGTTCAAGGCCAACCTGCACTACAGAGTGAGACCCTGTCTCAAAATATAATATAATATAATATAATATAATATAATATAATATAATATAATATAAACAGCAGCAGGCACCAAGGACTGAATTCAGTTCCAGGTTAAAAAAAAGTAGAAAATAAAAAAAAAAACATGGAGAAGATGCTGTTGATGAGTTATACAGAACTATGATGTCACTTGAAATATAAAGCGTTGGCCAGTGGTTGTGTTTTACTTGATCCTAAGCATCTGTGGCATAACTAGTTTGATAGTTTACCAAAAAAAATAACAAGTACAAAGTATCACAGAGAAATTTTCTTAGAGGATTGGGACTAGAGCTCATAAGAGATCATTTATAGCAGAGGAAAAACAAAATTATTCTGCCCAGGGAACTATGCCAAAAAAAATTCCGCAGCATATTGGTGAGCTGACAGGTGAACAAGCAGGCACAATATTATAAAGACCTACTACAACAGGAAAACAAAAAAAAAGATGTCAACTGTGCCCTAAAAGAAAGTGCAGGAAGACAAAACATGTGCTATCAGTGTCAGTGATACTTGTGCATGGAACATGCAGTGTCACGAGTGAAGACAGCCTTGGGTGTGACAGTTGAAGACAAGCTTACTTCTGTGGTAGAGTTTTGTTTGTGTTTACATTGTGGTTCACACAGATTTTTAGGTTTTTGTTGTTGTTGTTGTTTTTTGGTATCAGGAATTGAACTCGCAGCCTCATGCTTGCCAGGCTTGTGCTGTGCTGCTGAGCTGTGTCCCTGGCCCCACATAGGTTTTTTGTTTTTGATATTATCTTTTAGATTTTGTAAGCAAGTACACAGCTGATGTGAAAATGTAGATGTCTATTCTAAGCACTCGTTACCTATTTGATATTTTATTTTATTGACATCTTATTTCCGTACTAAGTGTATGTTGAACAATACAGTAGGAAGATCCTGACAAAACTGGAAGAGAGGTGACAAGACTGCCAGGTAGGAAAGGAAAGCTAAGCACACGTGCTGTCAGTGTATGCAAGATGTGTGCATGGAACATGTGGTTGTCATGTGTGCAGATAGTTGAAGCAAAGCTTACTTTTGTGGTACAGTTCTATTGGTATTTTCACTGTACTCCATATAGGGATTTATTTCTCATGTTATCTTTTAGGTTTTGTAAGGAAGTACACAGATGCTGTGAAAATGTTGATGTCTATTTTTTTATGTCTATTTTAAATGCATACTACCTATTAAGAATCTAATTATTTATTTTATTGATATTTTATGTCCCTATTAACTACACCCTGTATAATATTATAAGAACTTCCTGACAAAACAGCAAGACTCCTGAGATGTTAAATATGTCCTATACAAAGGCCAGGAAAGCAAAACACATGTGCTGTCAGTGTAAGCAGTGCATGTGTATGGAATGTGCTATTGTGTGTGCAGACTGTCCCGGGTGTGATAATTGGACAAAGATAATTTATTTATAGAGTTCTGTTGGTACTTTCATTGTAGTTCATATGGGAATTGATTTCTGATGTGCTTTTTTAGACTTTGTTCACCAAAAACCAAACAGTGTTGAAAATTTTGATGCTTTTTTAATAATAAATACTAAAAACTCGATACTTTAGTGATACCTTTTCCTGTCAGGTACTCATCACTTAATATAATAAAACTCAAAATTAAAATTAATAATTCGTTAATAGAAATATTCTAAAGAATAAACATGGATTTGACAGACCTTGATGACAAAAGTCTTCTGCTCCAGGGGTCATGGTTCCCTTAGTGTGTAGTTGTGGGGAGCTCTTGGCATCTGGGTGGCACTAAGCTCTCTTGAACACCAGCTCTCGTGGATAGTAAACCTGTCTCCAAATGATGCGTGGCTGAAGCTGCCCTGCCCCAGCCAGCTGCAGTCCCCACCCTTCCTGTAGCCAGGCTGATGGGCCTTATCTCTTTACCCACCCGGCTGTGTGCAGCCCTCCCCCTGAGACCTGCTTTGGCCAGGGTGGGCCTTGGGGCCCAGTGTCCTGGTTCCTGCCACCGCCGCAGGTCTTACTGTTGCTTCCCGCTGGTCTCTGCTTCTCTGGATGTCAGAGAAGAGCAGAGGGTACTAAGGAAGGTGGAGGAACCAGTCTCGGAGAATTTGCCTAATCTGAGACTCACTGGCCGCACATAGGTGAGAGACTGAAGTTTCTTTTTTCTAAACCAGTGATTCTGGGTTTTGGACAAGGTCTTGCGGAACACGAGGAGCAGAGGGGACTGTAACCCAGGAACTTTTTCTGCAGGAAGAAGACGGCTCAAGGATGAGAGTGATTCGAGTGGGTACCCGTAAAAGCCAGGTGAGTGCAGACACAGGCTGGAGGAGGTTTATCAGAAGGGTCCTAGTGCTCAGGGTCACAAGTTGAGGGGCCCCAGAGGGCTGGTTCCCAGCATAGAGGACATGGAGCTGCTGGGGTTTAAGTCCAGCGGGAAATAGCAGATTGCTTCCTGTGGAGAGACAGCTCCTGGGCGTTGGAAGTTGTTGGTGTGGGATGGGCTCCCACCACCAGCCCTCTCTCCTTCCCAGGTGAGAGTCCCACTCCCTTTAGGGTCTCACTGACACTATGAGGATCTGAGCTAGGGATGGCGAGGGAAGGGAAGGACTAATCTGAATCTCTGTCTCTAGCTGGCCCGCATACAGACGGACACTGTCGTGGCAATGCTGAAAGCCTTATACCCTGGCCTGCAGTTTGAGATTGGTAAATTTTCTGGAGAGGGGTGGAAGTTAATGGGAAGCCAGCACACCCTGATTTGGGTGAGGGGAGCACAGTTATTGGCTTTGTCTCGGGCTAGGGCCCGAGGCCCCTGCCTCCAAGAATTGCTCTTGGCTGCTTCTAGTTGGAGGGCTCTCCTCTCTGAACACCTGTAGTTCTGGTTGCCTGGGCTGGCCTGCGCTTAATATCCTTCCCCTTGGGCCTTTTGATGAGTGTGTCTGCTCCCTTCCTATCCCCTCCTATATTGTTCATTCATGGGAGCGGGGCAAAGACTGGTACTTGTGGGTTTTCTATCCCCACCACGAATTTTAGCATAAAGGTGCACACAGTAGGGGCCCAGTAAACACTGAATAATGAGTACCTAACACACACTTTCTCTCCCTTTCTCTCTCTCTCTCTCTCTCTCTCTCTCTTTCTCTCTCCTTAGTTGCCATGTCAACCACAGGGGACAAGATTCTTGACACTGCACTATCCAAGGTAACACCCACTCCCAGTCCCTGCTGGCCCCCTTTTTTTCCCTTCCCCTGAAAGAGTCACTCTGAGGTGCGTTTTCACCCAACAGATTGGAGAGAAGAGCCTGTTTACCAAGGAGCTAGAATATGCCCTGGAGAGAAATGAGTAAGAGAAGATGGGAGAATATGGCACCCCTTGGTCCCTTGCTGGGGTTCAAAGCTGTGCTGGCTTAGACCATCAGATTGGCTGAAGGCTTCAGGCTTCTGCAGGGAGCATCTTCTGGTTCAGAGTCTCCAGCTGTCTGGCGTGTACAATTGGCAGGGGGAATGGAATAGAGGGCAGGCAGGGCAGCAGGTCTCGAGGCCCTGAGGGCTTGGGGAAGCCTGCTTCCTGAGCTGTCTTTGGCTTTGTTGCTGAAGTAGAGCAGTGTTGGGCGAGAGAGGCTGGCGGCTGGTTGCTCAAAGTCCCTTGTCCACTCTTGTAGAGTGGACCTGGTCGTTCACTCCCTGAAGGACCTGCCTACAGTGCTACCTCCTGGCTTCACCATTGGAGCCATCTGCAAGTAAGAGTCATGCGAGCAAGGGGGTCTGGACAGGGGATGGACTTCAGTGGACCCTTTGCTTTTCTATCCGGGACTTGACCCTCTGCCTTGAAGACTATCTGTCCTCCAGGATGGCAGGAAACGCAGAAAATAATTAGTTGGCTATTGAGAAAGAATGGATGGAATGGATGTGATCCGTATTAAAAGCTTGCCCTGATTCCCTCTCCCAGGCGGGAAAGCCCCTACGATGCTGTTGTCTTTCACCCCAAATTTGTGGGGAAGACTTTAGAAACCTTGCCAGAGAAGAGGTGAGTGCCACCTGGATGGGCACCTGGGTGGGACGGGGGAAAGGAAGAAGACAAAAAGAATAGGACCGCTTAGTGTTAAATCTCATTTGAAATCCTCTCTGGGCAGCGTGGTGGGGACTAGCTCCCTGCGGAGAGCAGCCCAGCTGCAGAGAAAGTTCCCACATCTGGAGTTCAAGAGCATTGTATCCTTTTTTAAAAGAGGAAGTGGGTGTTAACCCAGGAGGAAGATACAGTCTGAAGTATGAGGGGCTTCCAGAGCAAGTGGCCTGTGGAGCAGAGTGAGCTCTTTCCGTCCACAGCCATCCATCAATCGATCCATAGTCCTTTAGTATTTCCTTTGCCCCAGGCAGGTGCCTGGCTGGAGATAATACTAGGATGAACATTGCCACCCCTTATATAGAGTTTACATTTCAAGTAGACAGAGATAGGCATCAGCAGTGCACATAATACTCAACAGTGGTTACTTCTGGAGAGGTAGAGGGTGCCTCCATTTTCACTTAAGATGCTCCTATATTGTTTTGATTTTTTTCAGTGCCTATGGAGTGTGTTTCATAAAATTAACTTTTTTTTTTTTTGAGACAGTCTTGCTATGTAGTTTAAACTGGCCTTGAACTCACTACATAGCCCAGCTGGCTTAAAACAGAAAGCCATCCTCCTGTTTCAGCCTCCTGAGTGCTGGAATTACAGGGATGCATCACCACGCCCTGCTTCATAAACTTAATTTTGAAAATAGTCCTCCAACAGACCAAAAAGGTAAATTCTCTGGAAGCACATAGCTGGAACATTCAAAAACAGACTTGCTGGTCAGGGAAGACTTCCCAGAAGTCTGATAACTTTGGGCAAGTTATTTAACCTCTCTTATCATTGTCCTCATCTGTAAAGTAGGGTAGTGATAATACTTCCCCCCCATGCACTTGTTGTGAAAACAAAATGAGTTGCCGTAAGGGAGGCTCTTTAGAATAGCAGCGGGATCCTTAGCATCTTTCCACAGCGGGGGAACCTCAACACCCGACTGCGGAAGCTGGACGAACAGCAGGAGTTCAGTGCCATCATCCTGGCTGTCTCTGGCCTGCAGCGCCTGGGCTGGCAGAACAGAGTGGGGCAGGTAGGGCTACCCCTGCTCTTAATCTGTGTCCCCCTCCTGCCTGTGCCCTCTTCTTTTTGTGTAGTTTTTCAAGACAGGGTCATGCTTTGTAATGCAGGCTAGCCTTGAACTCACTGTGTAGTCCAGGCAGGCCTTGAACTTGTGGCAGTCCTCTTGCCTCCTAAGTGTTGGAATTACAGGCATGCGCCACCACGCCTGGCTTGTACACTGTTCCTGAATACCTGCCTTTAATACTACAAACTATGAACAAGTCCCAGGCTGATCAAAGGCCAGATTCCTTCCTGCTTGTGCCAACCCCTGGCTTTCTAGATGATAAGTATGCCCCATCTCACTGCTGAGTGTTTGGGGCACCGTCATTGACACCTTTTTTTTTTTTTTTTTAATTGGTATAAGGAATCAAACTCACAGCCTCTGGCTTGCCGGGCAGGTGCTGTGCCACTGAGCTGTATCTTTGACCATCCCCACCTTTCTAACTGCCTGTTGTGGTTCCACAGATCCTGCGCCCTGAGGAGTGTATGTATGCAGTGGGCCAGGTGAGCTTGAGTGGGAAGGCATTTGTTAATGTACCCCTTCTCCCTTCTCAACCAAGAAGCTGGTCTCACAGCCCTAGGCATTGGCTTCTTTGGTATTTTACTGGCCCAAAAGGCCCCAGGGAGTAAAGTGACTCCCATTGTTGGCACCATTGGCTGTGTAAAAAAAAAAGTCCAGCCTGTTGTTTTCCATCAGGGGGCCCTGGGTGTGGAAGTCCGAGCCAACGACCAGGACATCTTGAAACTAGTGGGTGTGTTGCATGATCGTGAGACCCTGCTTCGTTGCATCGCTGAGAGGGCCTTCCTGAGGCACTTGGTAGGACCTGTGCATCCCCCATGGAGGGGTGGGGACCTGGGCAGGTAGGGAGGGCAGTGGGCTGCACTGTGCGAGCAGTTATAACTCATTGTTGAAAGTTGGGTAGGGCCTGGCATTTGTGCCCCGAGGTCTGATGTCCAGGCTGTGGTCACAGGGCGGGACTTCTCATTGCAGGAAGGAGGCTGCAGTGTGCCTGTGGCGGTGCACACCGTGATGAAGGATGGGCAAGTAAGCAGGAAGAAACCGGTCGGAGGGCAGGGAAAAGAACTGGCATTTCTCCCTGTGCACCCAGGGTTCTAAGTAGTCCCCTCAGATGGGCTGAGGCCACCATTTTCTTTCTCAGCTGTACTTGACTGGAGGAGTCTGGAGTCTGGATGGCTCTGATAGCATGCAAGAGACCATGCAGGCCACTGTCCACGTTCCTGTGCAGGTACTGAGGCTGGAGGGTGTGGAAGGGAATAAGAATGTGTGGTCTTGCCCTTCGTGCTCACAAGATCCTACCTCCTACACTCATGCAGCAGGAAGATGGCCCAGAGGATGACCCCCAGCTGGTCGGCATCACTGCCCGGAACATTCCGAGAGGAGCCCAGCTGGCTGCTGAGAACTTGGGCATCAGCCTGGCCAACTTGTTGCTAAGCAAAGGAGCCAAGAACATCCTGGAGGTTGCAAGGCAGCTTAACGATGCCCACTGACTGCTGTGTGGGGCACAGGTGCCTGGGCCAGTTCCTGTGCCTACACCCGGCCTTCAGTTCCTTGTGCTCACTGGGGAGTGATTACCCCAAACTGCAGGATCTGAGACTGCGGCGCGTGCCAGCTGTCTTGCCTGCTTCCTCTCTTTAGAGAACAGTGAAATCAGTCTTTGAATGTAACCAACTCTAATAACCAGATTTGAAGGTGGTTTTGGGGGGGTTGGGATGAAGACGTGAATAAACACAAAACCCTTTAATCTTTGAGTCTGGGCCCTCTGTGCAAACTTCTGGATATCCTTCGTCTCACTTCAATAGTTACTTCAAGCAGAATTGGTTGCTTCCAGGGAACACCAAAACAGCAAGAGAAAAGTCACCTTAAAGATCTTAACTGGGCCTGGTGCCACATGTCTGTAATCCCAGGACTCTGGGAGGCTGAGACAGGAGGTTCACAAATTCAAGCCCAGCCTAGACAATTTATTTAGACCCTGAAACAAATTAAAGACCTAAGGCTGTCGCTCAGTGTGATTACCCCAGCTTGAATCTTGAATACAACCAAAAAACAAAATTTTACCCGTTTCTTCTCCGACGAACAGTAAGCAGAAGCTATTTATGGTAGTACCTCCCTCCCTCAATACCTGAAGGAAGGTATGAAGTCATCGATCTTACAACTCTGGCAAAATCATGACACCTTGTTTTTTAAAAAAAGCAAATTCTTTAATAAACAAAACAGTCCATTTCAAACTCGCCGTGACCTTAAGTTCTGGGTTCGGATGGGTCAGCTGCGCAGTTCCAGTGGAGAGGCTCAGTCTGGACAGGGCTGCGCCTTGCGCTGGTACCCAGGTGCTCGCGTCTGCCGGGCCGCGGGTGGGGACGAGGGGTGGCCCGGCCCGACTGCCAGCTTCCACCAGCGCGACCTCTGCCCTCGCGCCAACTTCTCCCGGGGAGGCGGGGGTCTCCGGAGGGAAGCCGCCGTCCTACCGAACTGCGTCCTGGCCGCGCCGCACAGGCCTGCGAACGAGACGGGGATCCGCCGCAGCCCGGAGGCCGGCAGTCACGTCCGCCTCGAGCCGCTGGGGGCCGGGCCACAGGCTGGGGACGCGCGGGCTGCGGCTGCGCGGGCCTCACTTTCAGGGCGCCGGCCCCGACCCCGCTCCGCAGCCGGCTCGGGCACGAAGCCGAGGCTCGGGCGGCTGCCGCGGACCCCCGGGGCCGGGGCGGGCAGGGGAGGAGGGGCGCGGGAGCGCGGATGGCGGCGGCAGCGGGGACGCGCGCGGGGGGCGGGGGCGCGGCCCCGCGTGGCTCAGCTCTTTCTGTGAGGCGGTGGTGGCCCTGAAAAGGGCCTTTGTGGTGGCATGAGGGGGGCCGGGGCCCGGCGCTCGGCGCGGGGCCCTCAGTACTCCTGAGAGGCCTGCGTGGCCTTCTTGCCGCTCGCCGGCGCTTTTGGCCCCACGGTGGCGCTCGTCTTCTTGGGCAGTAGCACGGCCTGGATGTTGGGCAGGACGCCTCCCTGAGCGATCGTCACGCCGCCCAGCAGCTTGTTGAGCTCCTCGTCGTTGCGGATGGCCAACTGCAGGTGGCGGGGGATGATGCGCGTCTTCTTGTTGTCGCGGGCCGCGTTGCCTGCCAGCTCCAGAATCTCCGCGGTGAGGTACTCGAGCACGGCCGCCAGGTAGACCGGCGCGCCAGCGCCCACCCGCTCGGCGTAGTGGCCCTTCCGCAGCAGCCGGTGTACACGGCCCACTGGGAACTGCAGGCCGGCACGCGAAGAGCGCGACTTGGCCTTGGCACGGGCCTTGCCGCCAGTCTTGCCCCGGCCGGACATAGTTAAAGAGGTAGACCAGTGAAGAGCAGCGTCTCCGAAACACAGCGCAAGCAGCCCGCCGCAGTACAACTGCTGCCGCGCGCGGTACGAGCCGCCTTTATAAGCCCCTCAGGGCACACCCCCGCACTCCTCTGATTGGCTCTTTTCTCTTAAAACCCTCCTCCGGTTGGTTGAGATTAACCCTTCCCTAAAGGCCCTAGGCTGAGGGAGCGCGCTCGATGATTGGTAGAATTTGAAAACCTTTTGCCCGGGGGAAGACTGCGAGGAGCAGCGGTAGCACGTAGTCTGCCAACCGCGTCCAGAGGTGACCAATCTAAGGAAAGCGCGCGAGATTTAAACGCTATGGTGGGAGACCGAAACCGGAAGACAAAATGGGTGGAGTCTGAAGCCACTTAACCTCTGGCAAATTTTGTGTTGGCCTAAGATTTTTAAAAAGGGCTAATACTACGCCTTTCTTTTCTTCTCCCAAGTTTAGTCACTCCCCACTTTGTCTTACGAAGCAAAGGAACAAGGGAAAAAGAAAAGAAATAAGACCTGAAAGTTCAGTCCTCTGCCAGCTATTGGGTTCTAAAACCAGCCCTCCATCCCACCTAAAGTATCAGCATTCTCAACATTTGATATGTTCTGATTTTGGTTCTGCTTTTTTCCTTTCCTTTTTTTTTTTTTCTTGAGTCAGGCCCTCACTATGTAGTTCAGGCTAGCCTCGAATTTACAGGAATCCTCCTGCCTCAGCCTCACAAATGCTGGGATAACAGGCATGCACTACCAAGCCCAGCACAATTCTTTTCACTTCCTGACAAAAAGGATCTGCTGGGGCACAGATAGGTATCCTCTTGAGAGAAAAAAAAAAACCTCCACCAACTCTCCCAATCTATCCTGGAATACTCTTATAGGAAATTCACCTACAAGAACAAGAAAAAGGTAACACTTTATTGTCACCGTTGGGAGCACCTGGCCCCCCTTCTGTCTTACTAATCAGAACACTTAATTTATAATCAAATATCAAGTCACCTTTGCACCAGCGTCCCTAGCCCTAGCCCAGGTTCCATCTCAAGGCCCAACATGTTCTTTGAGAGTTACGACTCTGAAAGCTGAGTTGTGGATATCTGCATAAAAGCTGCTACAACCAGCCTTAGCTGTGATGGGTAGGGAGAGTGGCAAGTTGAAGGAGGCCATAGGTAAAGTCCAATTAGCAGTTAGTTGCTGGAGGGCAAAAATGGCCCCAGATATTGATAATCACAGGTTATGGAAAATGCTGGGAATAAAATCTGGAGAGTGAAGATTGGGAGAGGCCCATAGAACCAGACTGGCTGGCCTGAGTCAGGACCCCTGGAGACTGTGTGGTAGAGGGCAATCTTCAGGAACTCAAACATCATAGAAGAGTCGGACAAGTTGGTACCGAATGGAGAAGGTGATTGCACTGCCCAGGATCTGCAAGGAGAAATGGACTAGAATAAGAACCATGGAGAAAAGGAAATGAGGAGGCATAAACTGACCCCCATGCTCACCTGTAGCAGCAGCAGGAGCAGTGTGAGGTTCCTCTCATGTATGGGCCCAAAGATTTTAAGTAGCAGGTTGATGAGCGTCATGTTGTTACACTCAGTGAAGGCCCCATCCTCATCCTCACTGTGGCGCACTGTCACTAGCTGGAGTCTCTCTGCTACCTAGAAAAACCAGAGATAGAAAGAACTTCAGCTAATACCTATATTTCTGGAACAGGGATCTGCTTAAAGCTTCCAAGCTCCCTCTAGATCTAACGTAGGCCTGGGTCCCCCATTTCCCAAGTTCAGGATGGTGGCCTGGGGCCTTACCTCCTCGTTACCTTGTTACCTTTAAAATAAAGGTGCCCAAGAAAGAGAGGCTGTTGGTCTTGAACTTGGAATAGCTCATCTCCAGTTTGCCTGTCTTGGTATTGAGTCTGTAGGGGGAAGATAGCTTCATGTGACTGGGGCCCTGCTCAAATAACTTTCCTCCCTGGGGTTAATTACTAAGAAAAACAGTGAACATGAAGCGAGATCTATTTCTGGTTCTGCTGCTTACTACTCTATGATCAGAACTACTGTGAGTATTAAATGAGATTATGGAAGTAAATGTGCTTTGTAATGTTAGCCCTTCTTTGGGCCCACATTCTTTGCATAGCAAATGTAGAGACTGGCGTTAGCTATCCCCCAAATGGCTACCTGGGTATACGGTGGCGAGGACAGGGGATGATATGCAGGAGCTGAGGCAGTGAGTAGAGGAAGTTGAACACCTGTGGCATGAAGAAGAGCAGCATGGTCTTGCTGAAGTGTCCCAAGATGCCTACCACGGCAAAGGTCATGCCAGCAAAGTAACAGAAGGTGTCTCCCACAAACACCCGAGATGGGTACCTGTGTAGGGGAAAGGATCCGAGCCAGTGGCAAGAGGCATTAGCAATCTTTTCTCTCACATCACACAGGCTAGGTACTGGACTAACCCAGGCCCCAGTTCTTATTTTTTTCTTTCTTTTCTTTTCTTTCTTTCTTTCTTTCTTTCTTTCTTTCTTTCTCTCTCTCTCTCTCTCTCTCTCTCTCTCTCTCTGTCTCTCTCTTTTCTTCCTCCCTTCCCTTCCCTTCCCTTCCCTTTTCTTTTCTTTTCTTTTCTTTTCTTTTCTTTTCTTTTCTTTTCTTTTCTTTCAGACAAGAGTCTCGCTATGTAGTCCAGGCTGGCCTTGAAGTCACTATGTGAGCTGGGGGTGGCCTCGATCTCGTGGTGATCCTCCTGCCTCAGTCTCCTGAGTGCTGGGATTACAGGTGTGAGCCACCACACATGCTACCCTGACCCTAGTTCTGAGAGGAGACTCCAGCAACTTTGCAGAACCCAAGTCCCCATAATTATTCCTGGGGCTCCACAGCACTTGTCTTCAACTGCTGAGAAAAGAACAAACCTCAGAATACTAGTGGGCTAGAGGTACAACCCAGTGGTAAAGCGCTGGTCTAGCACTGGAGAGGCCATAGGTGCTTCAAAAAAAAAAAAAAAAGAAAAAGGCAACATACCAAACTGAATACCCAGAAAACACTAAGCAAAAGTATGCACGAGTTCAGCCTGTCTATCAGGAGCTGGGTTAAGATCAGGACCATCTTTGTCCAATGATCAGACAGTTGTTTCCCTTTTCCCTCAGCCACAAGCCTCCTTACCAGTTATGGTAGAGCAATCCCAAGGTGGTGAAAAAAAAAGGCATCATGAGGTAGAGGGAAAAGACATGATCATCCCGGTAATCACCTTGGGAAACAAAGGAAAAAGAAGGAAAAGTTAATACCCATATCACCTATATCCCCTGCTCCTGATTTTGTCTGTCTCTTATCCCTATCTCTGTTGCCAGCTGCATTACTCACCTCACCCAAGCCACTTTATAAAACTCATTATTCCTTTGATGTCACCCAGGCAGTTCCCAATATCTCACCACTTTCATGAAACCTTCAAAAACTAGTTAAAGTCTTCCCTTTGTCCAGACATGCTGACCTAAGTTTGAAAACCAGTTTTATTACCTAGTGTGTGAAACAGGGCTGATAACATATACACAGCTGTCTTCACGTGGGGTCCTGGACCTTAGCGCTAAGCTGCCTCTCCAGCTCTTTTTATTTTATTTTATTTATTTATTGGGGGGGGTACTAGGAATCAAACTCATGACCATGTCTTTTTATTTATTTATTTGTTATTTTGAGGAAGGGTCTCACTATGTAGTGCAGGCTGGCCTTGAACTTATGTAACCCAGGCAGGTCTTGAACTTGTGGTGATCCTCCTGCCCCAGCCTCATGAATGCTGGGATTACAGGTGTGTACCACCACTCCTTGTTTTATTTTTTGAAACAGGGACTCACTAAGTGCCCAGGCTGAGCTCAAACTCGTGATTTTCCTGCCCAAGTCTCCCAGAGTATTAGAATTAGTGATATGTGCCACCATGCCGTTTAAAAATTGCTTTCTTAGCTGCCCTGATAGCACATATCTGTAATCTCAGCACTCTAAAAGCTGAGGCAGGGTGATCACTGTAAGTCTGAGGACAAGCCTGGCCTACACAGTGAATTCAAGGCTACCCTGAAGTACATAGTGAAACTTTGTCACACGAACACAAAAAGTAAATAAATAAATATTGCTTACCTTTAATAAGTAAATTCAGTGTGTGCTTATGTGTAAGTGTGCATGTAAGCAGGCAAGATACTGGGGACTGAACCCATGGCCTCATGCTAGGCAAGCACTCTAAAGGTTGTTAGAAGGGACTTACAATAGGATTCACTTTGAATGGTTTTGGGGAGGCTGCAAGGAAAAGTTGTGCTCTGGACTGCCTGATGTCAGAAAGCAGGAGTAATTTTCTGACTGAACAACTTTTTATCTAAGAAGTAGCAGGAACTGAGTTGTTACTGCAAAGAAGCTGTAACCTCTCACATTAGACAAGACGGGATGTTTGGGCTGACTTTGTTCTTGTGCTTCTTTGTCTGTATTCAGACATGATTACAGTGAGAGAAGTCTAGTTTCTGTCTTGCTTCACCACGGTCAGGGTGCCCCTCTCTCATGCTGGGGTTCTATGAAACTATTTATGTCCAATAGGAGACAATCATGATCTAGCTACTCATACCAATCCAGCTATCAATGACAGGCTGCTATTTTTCTCCCTCCCATTGAAGTAACTCTTCATTGTTATTTGCAAAGTACATAGCTTTCCCTATCTTCTGTAACCCCCCTCCCCCATTTCTCAAAACTATTTTTTAGGCAATTCTCTAAACACTGAGATCTCTCTCTTCCTATCCCCAACCCCACCAACCTTCCAGCTCCACCAGGTTGAAGACAATGATGGAAGCAGAGATGACCAGTGACTGGCCGGCCTCTAGGCCATTAATTCCTGCTAGGATATTGATGGCATTGGTACAGAACACTGCCAGGAGCCCCATGTAGACATAGTACAGGATCCCTGCAAGGAAGACACAGTATAAAAAGCAGTGACAACTAGGGAAGGATCTAAGGGCATTCTGAGAACAGAACACATAATGAAGGGGCACAAGAGAGGACCTGAGCATTCACAGGGAAGAAAAGGAACAGGGGAGTGTGGAACATCAGGAAGGGTGCTCTGCTGGGCATTTTGGGGGACGGTGACTTGAAATAAGTGCCACAGGGGCTGTAGCAGCAGGGATACTCACCCAAATCCAGATGTAAGCCAAGAACTGGGCGGAAGGGCTTGGGTACCACAATGGTTGTGTTGCCAAAGTTGGTAAAATAGACCATAAGGAGAGGTAGTGATGCAGCTGTGGGCAGCAGCAGCTTATGGCGCCAGCGTAGATTCAGGACATCATCCGCAAAGCCCAAGAAAATCATGCAGCAGATGGCAAGGAGGGCACCTATGAGGGCCACAAACTGGGGGAGGCTCGGGCAGGTCATGACTCCAGCCTACTGCCATTCAACCTTTCAAGAATTTCTTTCTTTTCCACTAGGTCCTCAGCCCCTCCTCTCAAATCCAAACAACCCCAATTCTCTCGGGAACCTCCCAGGCCCCAGGCAACCACCCCCGCTAACCCACTTACTTCATGGTGGGGGAAGGCCTTACACTGCTTCTCCACAAAGCAGTTCAAGAAGGGGAAGGGGATGAAGCAGAACAGGATGATAAGGAAAACAGCGCCGCTGATCACTCCCTGGGATTCTGGACTGTAGTCCGGCAGCCAGGGGGTGGAGGAGGAAGAAGAAATGGGCGTGGTCACTCACTAGTGCAAAAACCATGTGACCCAAAAGATCTTCCCAGGGGTAGGGGAAGGCAGGGCACCTTGGGGGCGCGGGGGGAGGCAGGCGCCACTGGACATACTCACTCAAGGGTCCCCTTCCTCATCATTCCCCAGTGCTAACCAATTCTGTCCATCGATTCCCAGAGTCCCGGACTACTCCAGTTAGATTTGGTTCGTACGCACATTTAAGCATCTCAGAGCTCGCCTCTGCCTTGTCCACCCCTGGCCCCTGCCCGGGACACCCGTGTGCCACTGCTCACATCTGCTGCCGGTTGGTTTTGTTGAGGTCCTGGCCACAGAGGCGCGCAGTGATAAAGTGGCCACGAAAGGCCGGGATGAGGGTGAGCGTGGCCACAAATCCCAGCAGCGAGCCGATCAAATTCACCAGCAGCGGAATCGGTACCTCAGAGAAGGCCCACATGGCGAGTGGCCAGAGGTTCCGGCTCCGCAGCCTTCTCAGCTAACCGGTGGGAAGCAACCTTGAGGTCTCAGCCGTGAGCAGTAGCCGCTCCCCACATGCGAGGCGGAGCAAAACCCAACAACCCTTAATTTGAACCGCCCTCAAGCTTCCCCAAGAGATTTTGTAAAGCAACCTAGGCTCTGCTTTGGAGCACCTGCCTAACCACTGTTTCCGCCCGGATCTTGAGTCTAAATGAACTACGTCCTAGAAGGCAACGGCGCCATTTTTAATATGGGCAATAAAGAGGGAACAAAAGTGTCACTTTAAACTGTAGTTTTGTTCGAGAGTGGAAGAATCATGAGAGTATTGGGAAAGCAATGAAGAAAAACAAGCAAGAATGTATAGCCTCCTAACATTCTATTAAACATGTACAGCCCACAGCGGAAATGTCCTTTGCCCAGTTCCAAAATGAACGCCTCCTCCTACCACGTGTCCAACATTGCTTTCTGCGGTTCCACGTCAGTTTTAGCTCCCTCAACCCCCGCAGGCCACGTTTAAAGGGCCAGTGCTGGGCGCTCAATCAAGGATGCCTTCGAGCCGGGAAGATAGTTCCTGGAAGCCCGAGTATGTAGGAGGCACGAAGACTGGAGCCACACCTGTTTTTCTGTAGGAAACCTAGGTGGAAACCCAGATAAAGGCAGCTGGAGTCTGGAAAACGCAACTGCAATTCGCGTGATGTAAATGTTAAAGCCCCTCCCACTCTTCTTGTTCTGGATCTAGGTACATGTACATTTCCTCAACATCCCACTCACCTTCTGCCCCCTTGCAGCAGCTAGTTGCCGGGCAACCCAAGGTGGCATTTCACCGCGGAAGGAGCTGGAAGTGCTTCTAGGTCTGGGATTTAACGCGGGACTTGAGCTTGGTCTGGGATCACTGCATTGTGCCAAGCTCCTGGAAGGGGAGGCTGAAGCCGGCCCACTCCTAGCTTTCCATGAATCTGCAGATCTCTTAGGTTTCTTTCTTAACTCTGTTCCCCTGCAAGTAACGGTTCACCTGCATTGCCATTACCTTTCATTCCCCCACAAGTGGCAAATTATTTCCATTCCTCAGAAAGGACATCATCACTGGGGAGTTAAGGAGGCGACCCAACCTACCACTTTGTCCATCCTTTCAAATATGACTTGTTCCAGGAGTCATTAGGGGTTAACTGGTTTTAGACCAAATATAGTCTTTCTTTTCCCTCAAAATCAGACGCGAAATGTCTCTTCTACTTGAGTGTGACTGTAATTAACAACAACAAACCATATTTATATATCTATATTGTAGTGACCACTCTTCTTCAGCATTCAGGTGAATGCTTTGAACACCTAAGGAAAGTCACAAAATTTCAACTGAGCCAAGTTTATTTCTCTCTTTGATAAGTCTGATAATAAACTGGGTATTTGTTTCTGTGTGTGTACTCCCTGAAGGCAAGTGTTTTACTTTCTGCAGGGTATTCTCATGGGAATAAGGACACAGGATATCTGTGTGCATCATCACATCTAATGAGCATATCTGGAACAGCTATAGAGGCAATAGGTGCACATGGAAGGTGGAATTAGTTGTGGCCAGACAAAGTAAGCGGGCTTTGAGGTAAAGTATTATCCTGAAAATGTTCAGTAGGTGGTAAGCACCAAAGAGATTTCCAAACACAGAGAGTGAGGTAGCCGGAGCAAATGGAAAAGAGGAACATGTGGGATCCCCAGAGAAAGCAGCGCTCAGCTATCTTGTTGTTCAGGAGCAGGCTGAGACTCCCTGGAGGTCTGAGGGACAAGTCTGTATTTTTGATTAGGACGCCTATCCTAATGATCTTCCTTGCCAGCTTAGTTAGAACCCTAAGACGTCTTTGTGTCTTTCCAGAAATCATCAGCCCAGTCACCCCCACTCATGGGAGGACTTGCTCGCACTGTAGGGATTATCATCCACGTATACAGATTACTGTCAGAAAATGATTACTTGGGTTCTTGTCATATAATCTGAATAATTTCCTCTCATGATGGTAAATACCTAGTTGATTATCAGCCTACTCAGAGAGAGAAACAAACTTTTGACTCACTTGAAATTTTGAACCTTTCTTGGGAGAAGTTCAAACTATTTGCCTGAACACTGAAAAGTGGTCACTAGAACTCACACATGCACTGAGGTGTCACTGACCCCATGCTAAGCACTGTCTGAAATGTACATCTTCTACTAAGTAGCCTTGAGCACCTCACAGTAAGCAAGGCCAGTTCACTACTCAGTCAATTGCCAAACAAAACCTGTCCTGAAAATGTTTCATGGTGCCTCCCAAACCATGAGAGCTCTGAGTAAGTCTGGGCTTCTGACACTTGTAGGATCCTATTTGACATTCTGTCCAGGAAGTTCAATTACTCTTATTTTCTTTCTCTCCTTGCCCATCAGTTTAGCTAGCAAAAGTTATTAGCTGAAAGCAAGCTCTAAGAAATTCACGTTTACATTTATATTGGAATATTTTCTGTTGGACTTTTTTTTTTTTTTTTTTTGGTACTAGAGATTGAACCCATGGCCTTTGTACTGAGCTACATCTCCAACCCTTTTGATTTTTATTAATTTATTTTTCAGACAGGGTCTCACTCTGTATTCCAAGCTAAGCTTGAACTCACTATATAGTCCAGGCTGGCCTTCCATTGTCAGTGACCCTCCTGCCTCAGCTTCCTGAATGCTGGGGTTACAGGCATGTGACACTACCACCAACCACTTTTTTATTGTGAGATAGGGTCTCACTAAATTGTGTAGGCTGGGCCCCAACTGAACTTGTGATCCTCTTGTCTCAGCCTCCCAGAATACAGGGATTACAGGTGTGCACCACCATGCCCAGCTAAACTTCTTAAAATTACAAATTGCAAAGCTTGTTATGTGAATAGGAAACTTTTAAGTATCATGGGGAACACCAAGTGATATAAATGCAGTTGCTTACCCCCAAGGAGTATACCACCATATTTAAAGCACCCGAGTTGAATAAGAGGAAAGAGAGATGAATAAAACATGGTCCTCAGTCATAGGCAGTGTCCTGGTAAGTGGAAAAAACAGCCATAAAAAACAGCTGCATGATACAGCACAATAAAATGAATGCAAAGGGTGTAACTAACAGGCAGAAAGAAGATTGGGGGATTCATGGAAAACTGAATAGTGACAGTATCTGGCAACATAAGAGCAGGCATTTGGTAGAGGAGTTGGGGGAAGAAGTCCAAAAACTCAAAGAACTAAGACCCTTGGGCTGTCCTAGGGTTCCTGAAGAAGCATTCTTGGTGGAAGCATCCTCATAGCAAAATGCTACACCTGAACGGTTTCCTGCATGCCTGAGTTCTGGCCCTCAGTTCATTACTCCCTTGATTTCACATCTTCTGCTCCCCCTTGGAATTAGACACAAGACTCCAGGAAGCCTCACTACTGTTGGGAGTCTGACAATAGTGTCTAGTGAGGGCTGCAGCAAAGCCACCTCACCACTCCTTCCCTCCTTGCCATCCCTTACAATGAAATCCAGGAGCACCTTGGGCTACTCCACCAGCTTCTGTGCCTCAGGCATCCTTGTTGCTGACCTTGTAGGTTCTGCCTTGCCCTGAAACCCCAATTTTGGAAGGTATTACTTACTCTCATGCAACCATTCTTTAGATTATCAAGTAGACTTGGGAGATGGTAGCACTTTCCCTTCCTACCTCTCTACAGAAGGGTCTCTGTGCTAAAGACCTGCCAGTATATATGAAGAAGGAGCCTGAAGATTGGAGGAATGAGAATTCCTTTCTATCCGTTTGTTGGTTTTTCCTCGTTCTATCCATAGAAAGCAAAGATGAACTCCAGTCTTGTTTGTTTTTGAGACAGTCTTGCTATGTAGTTCAGACTGGCTTTGAAAAGGCCCAGTCTTATAGGGATTGAATCCCCTGAATATAGGAAAAGGAAGTTTTTTTGTTTGTTTTGTTTTAAACAAGGCCTCTTTCTGTAATTTAAGCTGGTCTTAACCTTGCTACATAGGCCAGGCTGGCCTCTAACTCATGACAATCCTCCTGCCTCAGTCTCCCAAGTGCTGAAATTAAACTCTTGTGCCCCCATACCCAGCAAAAGGAGTAGATATTGAGGCCAGAGTTTGGGCAGTGTACCTATATCATTTCTTTTTTTTTTTTTTTTTATCAGTACCAGGGATCGAACTCACGACTGCCTGCTTGCAAGGCAGGTGCTTATGCCGCTGAGCTAAATCCCCAGCCCCCCTATATCATTTCTTGAGAGCTGGTTGAGATAACACATACTTGGTTTGGGTTACAGGCACGCCTGAGTTTGTTTTTTCTTTTTTTTTTTTGTTTGGTTTTTTTCTTTATTTTTGAGACAAGGCATCACTAGTTGTCCAAATTGATCTCCAGCTCCTTAGCTCAAATGATTTTTCCCTTCTTGGTTTTCTGAGACAGGGTCTCACTATTCTGTCATTCAGCATGGCCTTGAACTCAGTTTGTAGTTCAGGCTGGCCTCAGATTCATCTCAATCCTGGAATGCTGAGATTACAAGTGTGGACCATCATGCTAGGCTCAAGGGATCTTCTTGCCTTAACTTTTCAAATAATTAAGACTATACAGATGTGGGCTACTGCACCCAGCAGGATATCATATAGTTGGATGGTAAGGTCTTCTGGTCAACCTCTTCCCCCCAGTTGAATTTAGAAAGTGCTGAGATACATCTTCCACTCTTTTGAGACAGGGTCTTGCTAAATTACTCAGGCTCTTCCAGGCCTTCTGCTTGAGCCTCCTCAGTGGCTGAGATTCAGGCCTGCACCACCCAGGCCAAGACTTATTCCAATGCTACATTACCACTCTCTCTACACGTGCTCCACAGGCAGGAGCTGTTACTATGGAAATGTACTGTATTATTTTTAAAAGCAGACGCAGCCCTGGGCTTGGGAAATATCTCCAGAACAAACCCACAGGAACAGGAGGTTAATGGGGGTTTTCCTGGGTCCTAGCTCCAAGGGTAAGGGTGATGATGATAGTGAAGGGAATTCAGTGTCCCATGTTCTATTTTTAGCCTCTACCAAGTTCAGGTTCTCCTTTCTTTTGGTGGATGCTGGCTGGCTAGCTGCTAGGCACCCCTGTCTGGGAGAGATGCCCCTCACCTTCTTACCCAGCGTTTAGCTTCAGCCAGGAAATATGAACCTCGAAGATGCTGAGTTTGATGGTGTTGGGAGAAGGCAGCGGCGATATCCACAGGGGTCATCTCCTTTTTAACCCGTCCAACTTGTAGAAATCTAAAAAGCGTATGGGCAGACAGGCAGCATCCTATTTAAGTGAAGCTACCTGCGTCTTGCGTTCGGGTGAGCAGTGGCACACCCCCACCCTCACCCCCACCCCCATCGCAGGATAGAACCTTTGCCGCCCGCAGCTCAGGGCTGGCCCAGCCCCTCCCGGCGCGGGTGCGGCTCCTTTAAGGGCGAGTGGGGGCGGGGCGCCGGCGGTGTTGTCAGTGTCAGCTCTGCGCACGCAGCCCTCCCGGAGCCGGTGCCGGCTGCGAGTCCCGGCGCCTCTGCAGACGCGTCCCCGCCCGGCTCCGGCGGGCCCGGCCGTGGGAGGAGTCGGGTGCTGGCCCGCAACTAGCCGGGGTCGGGACGCTGGCCCAGGCGACAAGAGAGTCGGACCCCGGAGACAGAACCCCGGCGTCGCAGCCGCCAAGCACCTTCCCCGGATCGATCGGGGGCACCCACTAGTCCCAGGCACTCAGCCTCGGGGCGCCCCCGAGCCCGCGCACCGAGCCCCGGGGGAGCCCACCCCTGCCCCGCGGCCCGCCCAGGCCATGCTCCCCCGGGGCAGCGGCTGAGCCCGACCCGGGACCGCGACCTGAGCGGCGCGGAGCATGGAGCTGGACTGGGGGCAGCTGGACGTGGGCTGGGCGGCCCTACTGATCCTCTTCGCCGCCTCGCTGCTCACGGTGCTCGGCTGGCTGCTGCAGTACGCCCGGGGTTTGTGGCTGGCGCGGGCCCGCGGGGGTCAGAGCCCGAGACCCACCTTAGCGGCGGAGCCTGGGGGTTCCCTGCGGGAGCTGGGCGTGTGGCGCTCGTTGCTGCGGCTGCGGATGACTCGGGCCGGTGCCCCTGAGGAACCGGGCGTCCGGGGCCTCCTGGCGTCGCTCTTTGCTTTCAAATCTTTTCGCGAGAACTGGCAGCGAGCTTGGGTGCGAGCCCTGAACGAGCAGGCCTGCCGGGACGGGGTGAGTTGAATGGATCCCCTGTGTGGTCCTTTCAGCTTTTCCTTCTAGGGGAGGGACTGCTCACGCTAGGAGGGAGAGGTTGGGGACGGTGCGGGGTCAGTTGGGAAGCCCCTTGGCTTCACTTTCCCTTCTGTATCAGAAGGAAGGATGCAGGTGAGGCTGGGGATTGTAGAAGCCCAATTATGTTTCAAATCTATTTTTGTGGGTAAGGTACTCTTTGGCTCCAAACCCCAGCACAAGTTACTGTTCTCATAGCAACGCTAATCTGTGCCTGAGGGCACTTCCGCCTAGCCTGGGTGCTGGTTGGGCAAGGGGAGACAGGTGCACCTGCAGAAGGAATGTGCTTGGTTCTCATGCTGCCAACCCATGTAACATTTCATGACCTAAAACAGGCAATGAACCTGAATTAGTCCCACTACCCATCATTCATTTCACAGCACATCTTTTTACTCCTTGCTGGTTTGCAATGTATTTGTTGGAGGGAAAGTATTCAGATACAGCAGTGTGACAGTTTCTGTCCTTTCCAGTAAATAAACTTGTGGCTGCCCCTTAAGGGTCAGTTACAAACCAGCCCAGCCTACTTCCTCCTATTGTACCATGGGCATCTGGCCTCCCAGGAAGTGGAGCAGGAAGCATGGTCATGTGCTTGAGGTTGAGTAGAAAGCAGAGGTCTCCCTCTTCTGGGCCCCCTCCCATCCTGGCCCAGAAATCTCTCTATGCCCTCACAGTTTAACCACTCCTTGTGCTGAGAGTTCTTCATTTCTAGCCATCACAAATTTGGAGGTTTAACCCAAATAGTTCCCCAAAGGCCTGGGAACAGAAGTGGCCACAAGACGTTGCTCTGCTTCCCCTTCTCAGTTGGCCAGATGAAAGCCAGATGATACCTCTCAGTTTATACCTTAAACCCACCCCTCTGCTTAGCTCTTGCTGTACCTTGTTCCTGGTACCGCTGATTCAGCTGGACATTGGCCTCCCTTTTGGAATAGGCAGACTGAGGCACAAGTATCCCTTTCCCATCTCCTGTAGCCTGGACCTTTAAAGAAGACAGCTACCAGAGCACAGAAGTTGGCTTTCCCTGGTTTGCCAGGAACATGAGCCATATGGATTTCTTCCCTCTTGTCTCAAGACTCAAGGAAGAGTTGCCAGCCCAGTCCTTGTCCCCTCCTCAATTCTTCTTCCCATTCTACTTTCCTCTGCTAGAGAAGAATTAAGGAGCAGCTCTTTCAAGATCTAAACTAAGCAGCTTTCTGTTCCCTAATACCATTCTGCTGTCTGCCTTGAGGAATTAACCAAGCCTCTGGACTCTTTGGCCTTTTGAACTTGCTTCTCTTCCTGGTACCTCTGGTGAAGTTCTCCAAGGCCATGCTGAGACTGTCTTTATCTCCAAGAATATAGACAGAGTCATGCTTCTGAGCCTTCACATCCTATTTCTCTGGAAGAAGGCTTAGCCTCATTTCTTCAGCTTTTATCTGTGGCCCTACTGTTTTCACCCTTAGCTCAGCCCTGTTCCTCTCTGCCCAGCTATTACTGTATGTATAAGTGGCAATCAACACCTTAATTTTCTTCTGTGCACTCCATTCTTTGGGGTTGGGGAGAGGGCAAAGAAGAAAATGGAGAGAAGCGAAAGGCTCCTGGTATTCCAGGGCCTTCTTAAGTCTCTGAGGTGGTCTAGTATTCGCTCCCTCCTTTCTCAGTAGCTCTTAGCAGCTGCAGGTCTCTGGAGAGGTAGGGCTTGAGGGGACCATCTCCTGTCCTAAATTCCTGAGCCAAGGAGGGGCCAGAAGCCAGCTTGCAGCTGAGGCCTCTGCAGTGCCAGGGACCAGCCAGCAACTGAGTAGGCCAGCCCTGCGGGGGTGGGGTGGGGTGCAGCTCCAGGGACCTGATCCTGTGCCCACATTACTCCCTCAGAGCTCCATCCAAATTGCCTTTGAAGAAGTGACCCAACTCCCACCCAGAGCCAGCGTTAGCCATGTGACCTGTGTTGACCAATCAGAGCACACTATGGTAAGGGTCTGATGGGACTGGTACTCTTTGGGTCCTGAGGTGGGCTGACCCCACGGGTTCCCTATAATTGGAGGGTTCTTAACATGAAGTTTATGCCTTAAAAACTTAAGGATTGGCTTCAGAAAGTCTGAGATTCTCACTGAAGTTACGGGTAAAATTGTCGTGTGGGTGTGAATAACTATTTTTCTGGAGAAAGGCAATTTTAGCTTTTAAACCTACTTAATTTAGGGGATTATGGCCCTGTAAAGCTGAACAGAAAGTAAGTGGGGAGGAGTCTGCGGGACCATCACACAGCAGAGCAAAGCAGGGTGAGCACCCTCTGTGCCTGATCCTGCCTTGCCTGTGTCAGGTGTTGCACTGCCAGCTCTCTGCTGAGGAGGTGCGGTTTCCAGTCTCTGTGACCCAGCAGTCCCCCGCTGCCGTCTCCATGGAGACCTACCACGTCACTCTGACACTGCCACCAACACAGGTGGAGGGGAATGTGGGAAACTGAGGTGGGGAGGGGGTGGTTCTGTTGGCTCAGGATTTTTGGTTTGATTCATCTCTGGGATGAAGTTTGGGAAGGGGGGCTCAGGAGTCAGGAATTGTTGGAGTGGGGCAAGTCCACCCAGTCCTTTTTTCCCTGTTTGCAGTTGGAAGTCAACCTGGAGGAAATCCCTGGTGAGGGGCTACTGGTGTCCTGGGCCTTCGCTGATCGCCCAGATCTCAGCCTGACGGTGCTTCCCAAGCTGCAGGCCAGGGAGGTGAGAAGGCAGGGCTGGCAGAGAAGCGACAGCACAGAGTAGGCTGAAGGGGTGCTCTACTTCATTTTCCTCCTCCTGTCTGCAGAAAGGTGAGGAACAAGGAGCGCTCTCAACAATTGAGGAGCTGATTAAGGATGCTATAGTCAGCACCCAGCCAGCTATGATGGTCAACCTCAGAGCTTGCTCTACCCCAGGAGGCCTGGTGAGTAGGTACCCAGAGTAGAAGGTTTGTATGCACCCCACCCCATTTTTTATTAACCTCCTTCTGCTCTTAGGTACCCGGTGAGAAGCCACCCATGATGCCCCAGGCCCAGCCGGCCTGCCCTAGACCTACTCGGTTATTCTTACGTCAGCTTCGAGCATCTCACCTGGGAAGTGAGCTAGGAGGTGAGAGCTAGAAGCAGCTGGGGCCCCACCAAAGACGTGTTTGCAGGCATTCCCTGCCCCTCTGGCAAGGTCACGGTCTCTCTGTTCCTCAATGGCTTTCCATGTTTGGTTTGAGCATTTTTATTTCTGTTTCTCCATAGACACAGAAGAACTATGCTGTGTAGCTGAGCTCGACAACCCCATGCAACAGAAGTGGACCAAGCCCGTAAGGGCTGGTCCTGAGGTGGAATGGATAGAGGACTTGGCACTGTAAGGAATGATCCTGGCTCACCCCCTGCTCCTATATGCAGACTGAGGATGAAACCCTTCCAGTCTAGCCCTGGCATGAGTCACCTCTGCTTTTAGTAACCTTTGATGTGAGCCTCTGTTGGATCCCAGACCCTGGCCTAGTTCCTGGGGATACAGATATGACCAGAATACAGCACCCACCCTGCAGATGACCACAGGCTTGATGCAGAGAGAGATATACATAGAGATGTGGGTACAAATGTGCCATTTGAGGTTTATACAACATACATGGGAATACTTAGGTACGAAAGGTTAATTCTTACAGCAGAATAAAGATCCAAGTGGGCTTTGTGAAGAAAGTGGCATTTAAATCACACCTTTGAGGAAGAGCACAATTTCAGCAGAGCAGGAAAATATTCTGGGTAGAGGGAATAGCTTGAGCAAGTGAAACAGGGTGGCTTGAGACTTAACGGGACTCGTTAGACAGAATGGAGCAGGGTGTGGGGATTTGAATGCCTGGCTGAGCAGCATGGTCTGGCTGCATTTTCTTGGGAAAAGGGAGGGTTTGGAGGGCAGGATAATCTGATTGGAGCATTGGGACTTCTTATTTATATGCATCTAACCCTACCTCTGGCCTCTGATTGACCCAAGGGTGGGTTCACTGTGCTAATGTTCCCCTTCCCTGCCCCATCTGCTCTGGGCCCACAGGGACCTGAGTCCCCAGAGCCGGGAGCTGACTCTCAAAGTGCTAAGGAGCAGCAGCTGCGGAGACAGTGAGTGTGGGGCAGGATGGGCACCTTGGGTAGGTGTTGAGCCTGGTCACGGGCCTAGCTTACACTGCCACTCCTGTCCCCAGCTGAACTCCTGGGCCAGGCCACACTGCCAGTGGGCTCCCCCTCCAGGCCACTGTCTCGAAGACAGGTGTGCCCACTCACCCCAGGGCCAGGGAAAGCCCTGGGCCCAGCAGCTACCATGGCAGCAGAGGTAAGAGGCTCACCCCAGGGGGGAGATGGGTGGACACAGAATGGAAAGTCTCAGAGGCCCTGATCCTTTGCCTTCCCACCCCTTGGCAGTTGCACTATGAGGAGGGCTCCCCCCGAAACTTGGCAACATCTACTCCCTCCACTCCACGCCCCAGCATCACACCTACCAAGAAGATTGAGCTGGACCGAACTATCATGCCTGATGGCACCATTGTCACCACTGTCACCACCGTCCAGTCCCGGCCCCGTGTAGATGGCAAATTAGGTAAAGAGGTGGAGCCTGGGAGCCCATTTCCAGCCAGGGGCCCTCCATTTCAGACCCATGGCAGGACAGGGAGAGGGGAACAAAAGCCATAATTCCAGTGCACCCTGTTTCCTGATGTTCCCTGCTGATTCTATCACTTCTTCCTCATGATCTCTCAAACTTCCTCATGTCTCTCCCAGATTTCCCTTCCATCTCTCTTATTTCCCCAGTGATCCCTCTTGTCTTTCAGTCTTTTGGGGTCTTGCAACCTTTCTAGCAGACTCTTGCTCTTCCATCTGCTCAAGTTTTCCTCTGTTTTTCCACAAGTCTATTTCCTTCCCTGTCTTCATCACCAACAGGCTAATTGTCCCTCCCTCTACTGCAACCTACCAGCAATCTATGGGGTTCTTCAGCAAACCCAGGGGCCTCCATGGTGTTTCTCCCACATTCAGTAGGAGACTCCATCGTACTTCTCCCCTCTTGAGGGCTACCATGACAAGTCCCCCCCCCCAAGGTCCCTGAACCTCCTCTGTACGCTCTTCATATTTTATAGCATCTCCTCAGACTTTCAAGTGGGCCATGTGACACTTGCACACTCTCATTGGTTCCTATAGTGTCTTTTTGTCCCCACAGTATCTTCTTAATCACCCTTGTGATTAATCACCTTTAATCATCCTTGTCCTCTGAGTCAACGAAAGTCTGCATCCCAGCAGGATGGCAAGGGAGGGGCCAAACTGAAATACCTCCCGGCTCACTGACCCTCCCCCAACCAGCAGACTCCCCCTCCCGCTCCCCGTCCAAGGTGGAGGTGACTGAGAAGACAACAACTGTACTGAGTGAGAGCAGCGGGCCCAGCAATGTCTCGCACAGTAGCAGCCGTGAGTGGGGAGTGGGGATCTGTGAATGTTGGTGGGCACTGGTCCCCTGTAGTCCAAAACCACTCTGGGTGGGGTGGAAGGAGCTTGAGTCTAAGAAGGAGCCAGGGAGGGGCTGGGGATTTAGCTCAGCAGCATAAGCGCCTGCCTTGCAAGCCCGAGGTTGTGAGTTCAATCCCCGGTACCGATTAAAAAAAAAAAAAAAAAAAAAAGATTTAGCTAAGAAGGAGCCAGGGAGAAGTCCAGTTATCCATCTTCTGTACCCATAGCAGGGGAGAGCCACCTTTCCAATGGCCTGGACCCAGTAGCAGAGACAGCAATTCGCCAGCTGACTGAGCCCAGTGGGCGGGCAGCCAAGAAGACACCCACCAAGCGCAGCACTCTCATCATCTCTGGTGTTTCCAAGGTAACAGGACTCTGGGGAAAGGAACCAGAGTAGGGAGAAAGCACTCCTCAGTCACTCTTGCCCATTAAAACTTGTCCCTCCTGCCAGGTGCCCATTGCTCAGGACGAGTTGGCACTATCCCTGGGCTATGCGGCATCCCTGGAAGCCTCAGTGCAGGATGACGCAGGGACCAGCGGAGGCCCCTCTTCACCTCCCTCAGACCCACCAGCCATGTCCCCAGGACCCGTAGATGCCCTCTCCAGTCCCACAAGTGTCCAAGAAGCAGATGAAACCACACGTTCGGACATCTCCGAGAGGCCATCTGTGGATGATGTTGAGTCAGAAACAGGGTCTACTGGTGCCCTGGAGACCCGCAGCCTCAAGGATCACAAAGGTGGGGAGATAATGGCAGGGCACCTCACCCACCTCTTCTTTTACATCCAGTATTGTGACTTGAGTCCTACTGGACATTTTAGAAAACAGGAGGCTCTGCCAGCTTGCCTTATGCTTTCCTCCCCAAGTTCAGTCAAGCTCTAGGGGTGAGGAACTTTGTGCCTAGGTTCCTGGTCTGGTTCAGACAGGCCTGGATGACAGAAAGGGATTCTAAGTTACCCCTTTACCTCTGTTTTCCCCCTGAGCCCAATGGCCTGGCTTCCTTCCATTGTTTTTCTCCCACCTTCACTCTGTACCATGCCACCCCAAGAGTATAAGAAATGCTACCCGGGCACATTTTAGGATCGTTCTCTGGCAGTGTACAACTGTGGCAGTTCTAACTTAAAAGGACAAGGGGCTCACTGCCAAACCAAAGCACTCATTTAACAGTGAGCCTGTCAACCAGGAATCTATCTACTTATGATTTAAGTCGACGTCACTTAAATGTCCAAAGTCTGCGTCACTTAAATGTCCTAAGCCTGCCATGTAAGCACCTTCCTCAATTGCCTTGGTCCTGAATCTCCTTCTTTGAAGTTTCCAGACACACTGCTTCCTGAGTACACCCTGGAATGCAGTAAACAAGTTGGTGTCAACCCACCTTTTCCTTAATGATTTATAGGCTTTGGAGAACACCCTGTGTTAGCCTTTGTGTTTCCATAGTCTCAGTGTGTCCACACAGAGCAGTGGCCAGGGCCACTCTTCCTTGGGGCAGAATCAAAGGTGCACCCATAACCCCATGAGCATACAGTTTCTTCATCAGAATGGATAAAGTGCATTTTTGTCTATACTTTGTTTTCTGTCTGGCTTTAGTCCCAAGACACTCGTTCTGTTTTTCATCTTCTGTCACTTCACTCCAACATTGGTCCTTATTCTGTCCCCCATCTCTCCCCGCCCCCATACCCATCTCTCTGCCTCTGTTTCCCCTCTTCTCCTACAGTGAGTTTCCTGCGCAGTGGCACTAAGCTCATCTTTCGCCGGAGACCTCGACAGAAGGAGGCTGGCCTGAGCCAATCACATGATGACCTCTCCAACACGACGGCCACACCCAGTGTCAGAAAGAAGGCTGGCAGTTTTTCCCGCCGCCTTATCAAGCGTTTTTCCTTCAAATCCAAACCCAAGGCCAATGGCAACCCCAGCCCCCAGCTCTGAGGGGCTGCCTCACCTCCTGAGCTAGGAGAGGGCAACAGTTCTCTCAGCTCACTCCCCACATCCTCTTCCCTCCACTTTCCTGGATTCCCAACACCAAGGGGCAGGAAAACCCTTCGGTTCCAGGAAGTCCCGTCCGCCCTGGGCTGTGGGGCTAGTTGGAAGGGAACTTGGCAGTGGGAAACATTTGAGAAGTGGTACCCATTGCGGCGGGCACAGAAAAGAGAGCTGGTAGCTGGGAGTAAGAGGCGGGCTCTGTCCTGGCACCTGTGTACATTGCTCAGAAGCATTGGGCCCCTGCTGACACTGGCCCCTCCCTTAAGAGGAGTTCCAGGGTGCTCAGCTCCTTGATGGATCCTTCCTTCCTTATTTATTCTCTTTTCTATTTATATGTGTGATCTAGGACCCTCAGTGAACAGATGACAGAGGGCATCTCTCCCAGGTGACCCTTCTTTTTCTGTCCCGGAAGAACAGGCAATTCCCAGGAGGGGTTCCCACACGTTCAGGTCCCCACTCAGACCAGCACCAGTGTCTGCCTCCGAGGACATTGGCAGCTCATAGGAAGTTGGGCCGGTGCCCGGGATGGGGTGGGGCAGGTACTCCCCACCTCCTGCCTCCCCTGCGCTCCTCATCCCTCTCTCCCCCTTTCTTACTGGTTTTTGTACTTGAGGCCTTCTCCATGAGCAGTGGCTCAAATGGAAGGAGGGAGCCAGGAGCCTGGTGGGAAGCCTTGTCCAGGGACACGGCTTTTGGGGCTTTAAAGACTGTGATGATGAGCAAGGCTGCACCTTGTATGTTGGGGGGATGATGATGTCCATTGCTGTGTGATGGCTTGGAATTTAATTTATTAAATTAAAGTCAAATTGGAGTTTATAAACTGGACAATGGATTATCCTTTGCAAAATAAATAGGCAGTGAGACTGTGGTGCTGATAGGTTGAGGATGAGGGATAGAGACCCAGGTAGCAAGATGGGACTGATGGTCCTGAAGGGAAAAAGGGATGTATCGAGACAAGATGGGAAGGACAAGAATCTGAAAGGTGAAGCTGCAAAAAGAAAGCCAAGTGGCTACTCCAGACATCTTCATCCCTCTTCCTCAATCAGGCTACTCTTTTCTGGGCATAACACAGTTCAGAGGATGAACTCTGGAACTAGACTGCCTGGATTTGAGTCCCAGCTTGATTAATTGCCTGTGTGACCTTGTGCAAGTTATATAAGCTCTGGGTGCCTCAGTTTTCTCCTCTGTAAAAACAGAACCAGGATAAGAACAGCTGGCATTCAGCTGTGGATGAGGAATAAATGAGTAAAGTGCTTAGAACTCTGTGGCATATAGTCAGTGTTAAATGTTTACTGTTGCCTCAGAAGAGAGCAATAGGCAGGGAGAAGTCTTACATCTTTCATTGTTTCAAAGTGTTTTATTCCTAAACTCTCAAGTTTTAGGGTGCCATAGGTACTAACAATCTCTGTGTCCCTGGTTCTTGTCTCTAAGATCTTAAAAAGATTTGAACCAGGTAAGCTTTTGCAGGATGTTGGAGAGACCACAGAACCAATTGGTAGGAAAACTTGAGTCTACCACAAGCACGCCAAGTGACTGTGAGCAGGCCACTTCTTTTTGGAGCTCAATTTTCTTATCTCAAATAGGTATGGTCTGGATAATCAGTCAGGTCACTTCTATCCTTGACATTCAGTGACTTACCTGCATCACAGAAAGTTCAGGGCACATGCCTGGGTAGACAGCATGTACCTGTTAATGTTCTCTGTGCTCCTTTCCTTACTAGTCATACAGGATTTGGAAAGAGTGGCAGGATTTATTTGAGAGTTTGGTTACTTTTGGGGGGGGGGGTACCGGGGATCGAACTCACAACCTTGTGCTTGCCAGGCAGGCGCTTGAGTCACTGAGCTAAATCCCCAGCCCCAAGAGTTCGGTTACTTTTTATATAACGAAAGGCTCAACTATAGGTCATGAAAACTCATTTTTCAAGCTGTTTCTCCTGGAGCAGTTTGTTTACCAGTCTTAAAGATAGCCAAACACACGGACTTTGTCATTTCATAGGAAACTTGTTGATAGCAGATACAGTCCTATTGGACCTGTGTGTCTGGTGCTATGTTGCCCAGAGATCAACAGAAAAAGATATAGTTAAAGTCAAGATTAGCCCAATCACATTCCAAGCACAGATTTTCTCTGGTTTTTTTTTTTTTTTTTTTTTTTTTTTTTTGTGGTACTGGGGATCAAACTCATGACCTCAAACTTGCCAGGCAGGTGCTTATGCCACTGAACTAAATCCCCAGCCCTAAACACAGATTTTCAAAATGAATGCACGACTGGGAATGTAGCTCAATGATAAAGTGCTTGTCTAGCATGCGTTAAGCTGAATAACTAAATAAAACAATTCTATTAATCCATTTTACATTACAGAGCTACAGCTTTTAATAAGAATAAATTGCTTTAAGTTTTCTTTTTGTGGCAGCTTTTAACGAATAAATCTCAGAATATGTTTGCATTAGCAAGCCAAAATTTGGCTTGTTTTCAATACAAGCAGATTGAGATAGAAATACACTATCCTAAACAGCAAGAAACTGCCTTAAATTTTTGGAAACATAGATGGATTCCAGAGCAATACTGAAAATTTTGCTCTAAAACCTATGTTGGAGTTCACACAACTCTGATTGAACTTATTCTTCATGAAACTGCTAAAATAAAGCTAAGAGCCATTTTCAATGGTGTTAAGTCTGAATTAAAATGAGGTTGGCATTTCATGCAGTTCTACTACATGCATTTCTGAATGAATAAAATAGTAAAATATATCTTGTACTTCCAATTATATTTTTAAAACCCTATTTTAAAATGAATCCTAAGCTAAAATTCACTGTTAAAAACAAATTCATACTGAAGCTATAACTCCACAGTAGAGTACTTCTCTCTCATATGCCAATCCCTGAGTCCAATCCTCATTGCTGCAACAAACAATAGCATTAACAACAAAAAAATTCATGCACAAAGTTTTTTTGGTGCTGGCTCAAACCCAGAGCTTCTGTTGACCAGTGCTGTACCACTGAGCTATCCTCCCAGCCCTGACCTTACCACTGTTAATTATATCTTTAAATTCATTTTATTTATATTGAAATGTAATGTGTGTGGCCCTGAAGCAAGGCCAGCAGATTGCTGTAGCTGCTGGTTTCAAACAGGAGCCTAAAGAGAATTCTTTCTGTGGTCTGTTGACCATTTCAGAACTTTGGAAATGGAATGGTCAATTCATCAGAAAGAAATAGCAGGTAAGTATGGCGGACTTTAGGGGGCCTGCAGGGGAGAGACCCTGGCGCCTCAGGACCTGCACCATGTGGTTGACTTGGGGTGCCGGGAGAACAAGGAGCTCTTCCCCTCTCTGGGGTCGGCTGAGAGTGTGGCAGACTTTCGGCAGCTTGAGGGAGAGAGACCCTGGCGCCTTGGGACCTGCACCATGCAGTTGACTCAGGGTGCCGGGAGAACAAGGAACTCCTCCCTTCTCTGGGGGGGGCAGCTGTAATCCTGCCGGTGGGCAGGCTGAGAATCAGACATCTCATGTCATCCTGTCCCATGCTCCCCCCACTTAGCAAGTAGGAGCCAGTTAACTACACATCTTGTGAAAAAATTGGCCATGGTATTTAGTATGAGCTCCCCATATGCAAAGATATGGACAACCATTTGGAAGAAAACAAGAGATAATATGACAGATAGTGAAGATCCCTGGTTGTATAGCTTTGAAATTTATGCTTTCTTAAGTCCCGTTCTGTTCTGTTTTGTTGTGTTTTTTTTTGTTGTTGTTGTGTTTAATTTTACCCCCTTTAAAATAAAAAAATATATATTATATATTTTATTATATATAATAAAATATAATATATTTATATAATATATATTATATATTATATAATAATATATATTATATATATAAAAAATATATATTATATATATATAGAAAGTGCTCTAAAGGATATAACTGAATGTATGTTTAAGTGAATAAGATAGATGACCACATTACTGTTTTTGTTGGATTGTTGAGCAGAACTGTTAATAGTCTGTTTGAATGTCTACTTTGTGTGCTTTAATTTTGTAACTTGAACAACTATTCCCAATGATGACAGTATGTAACCTATCAAGTGGCAGATTTCTTAGTGTTTTTGTTTTTGTTTTGTTGTTGTTATCGTGGTTCTTTCATTTTTTTGCCTTTGGAATTCTGTATTGTTGCTACCCTTTTTCTGTTTTGTTTGGTTGTTTGTTTTTTCTCTTTAAATAAAATTTAAAAAAAAATAAAGCAGCATAGCACTTTACAACAACCGGGTTTTTGTTGTTGTTGTTGTTTTTGGTACTGGGGATCAAACTCAGAACCATATACTTGCAAGGCAGGCTCTTATGCCGCTGAGCTAAATCCCCAGCCCCAACAACCGGATATTAACAGTAGCTACCATAATGTCTCTTTCTTTGTTGTAATAGTTGAGCATGAACTATGTCTTTTTTTTTTTTTTTTTTTTTTGGTACCAGGGATCAAACTCACAACCTCGCGCTTGCCAGGCAGGCGCTTAAGCCACTGAGCTAAATCCCCAGCCCGAACTATGTCTTTTTAAATGTAGGTATTCATTGCTGTAATTTTCCCTGTTAGCATTTATTAGATTTCCTAAGTCTTGGTGGGGTGTGTGTGTGAAAATGTTATGTATACATCAACACACAGATATTTCTGAGGATTTTGCTATTGCCCAGGTTGGGTCTTAATTCCTGGGTTCATGACCCTCCTGACTCAGCTTCCCGAGTAGCTAGAACTACAAGTATGTGTTACCATGCTCTGCAAATGCTTTTTTAAAGTTTTAGTTCCATAGCGAAATTGAGCAGAACGCACAGAGGTCCCACAACGGCCCACACATTCATGACCTCCCCCCACCATCCCACATGGTCACAACCGCACTGTGCGGTTGACTTGGGGTGCCACGAGAACAAGGAACTCTTCCCGTCTCTGGGGGGGCGACTGTGATCCTGCCTGCATGTGGGCTGAGAATCAGACATCTCATGTCATCCTGTCCCCCATCCCGTATGCCCCCTTCTCCCTCCCCCTGCTTAGCAAGTGGGAGCCAGTGAACTACACATCTTGTGAAAAGATTGGCTGTTATTTAGTATGAGCTCTCCATATGCAAAGATAAGGACAACCATTTGGAAGAAAAGAGACAATATGACAGTGAAGATCTCTGGTTGTCTAGCTTTGAAATTTATGCTTTCTTATGTCCCATTCCGTTCTGTTTTGTTGTGTTTAATTTTACTCCCTTTTAAAATAAAATTTAAAAAAAAGGAAATGTAATGTTTATCTGATTATATAGATGATATTTTTAGGTTACAAGATATAGAAAACTACAATGCAATAAAAAATATCAATCCCAATGAGCACTACTAAGGTACATAATTCAGCAAATATGTTGAACCCTTACAGAGTTTCAGCCACTGGACTAAGTGATTGGGTTATATCAGTGAAGTAATAGATGTAATCCCTGTACTTCCTCGCTGAGGGAGTGTATAACAGAAGGTAGAAGAGCCGCAATACTACGTCATAGACTGGTATTGGCAAATACAGGACTGTTAAGGAAGATTTCTTGGAAAAAAGAAAAAAAGGAAACAAAGCATCTCGGGTGATATCACAATGAAGAGCAATCAGTCATAAATGTTGAGACAGGGAAATGGGGAAGATTATTCTGGGCAGAGAAAACAGCAAGTACAAGGGATGACAGGTTGAAGGTGGCTGGGTGTGGTGAAGCAGGACTCAAGATATGAATGAGGGCTGAGGATATAGCTCAGCTGTACAAGTGCCTGCCTGCCTGCCTGGCAAGTGCGAGGTAGTAAGTTTGACCCCCGGTACAAAAATAAGTAAGTCAATAAATAAAAATTTAATAATTTTAAAAGATACAAATGAAAAGGCAAGTCGCAGATGCTAAACGATGTAGAAAGCCTGTTTGATAACCCAGGATGGTGTTCTGGTCAGATCTGGATTGATTTTTGTTGTTTTTGTAAAGATCACTTTGCTCCGTGGAGGATGCTTTGGTGGGAAGCTAATGTAGCAGAGGGACCAGTTTAATATAGAAATCTGGGCTGGATGGCACCCATGGCTTAGGTTGGGGGAGGTGAAGATAAAGGCGGATGAATTTCAGATACAGTGAGTAAAAGATAGGCTGCACAGAATTTGGCAGCGGATTATGACAGGTGACGGAGGAATCAGAGATGACTATGTACTAGGTTTCTTAAGTAAAAGACTGGATGGATGACAGAGCGTTCAAGAAGCCTGGAAACACTAGGCAGAGACTTGTGGAGAAGTGGGCACAGGAATACCAGTATTTCAAAGAAGACTAAGAGGATAAAGAGTGGATGTAAAGCTCCCAATTAGGGCAGAGCCTGGCAGCAATACTGGGCAGAGAGTCTCCCACACCGTCTGCTCTGTGCCGCCCACGCGGCGAGCTAACTGGAGCCAGCAAGGGAGGAGACCACCTCAAGGCGCCCCGCAGGAGCCCTGCGCATGCCCATTAGGCCCCGCGCGCCGAGTCTGCGCAGTTGGGTAAATTCAGGCCCCCCAGGTTCGTCGCTAGCACACCCGGCGGGGCAGCCCGCCGATACCTTTTCCCGCATCCGGTCGCCCCTCACTCCAGCAGCAATCGCTCAACCCCACCCGCCGTTCCCGCCCCTTCCGTGTTTTGGTGCGCACGGGTTCCGTCAGGCACACTGGCCATTGGCTGCCAGTTGACCAGAGGACAGTGATTGGCTGTCGCTGGCCGTCGCTCAAGCGCCCTCCGGGTGGATAGTCTGAGGTGGGTGGAGAGCTGGAGAGCCCGGGAGCTGACGCTTGGTAAGTCGGGGCTCCGTGCTCGGCGGGATCTGCGGCTAGGGTGCGCTCGTCGGGAGTTACAGAGGCTAGGCTCTTGCGAGCCGCCTCACCGAAGGTTCCTGTTGCAGCTCGGCCACGCTGCACTGGGCTATCCCGTTTCTCTCACCCCGACTCGAACCTCCCGCTTCTGGTCTGGGGGCTTTGGTGTCGGCGAGACTCGAGCACTGTCGCGCCTCCGGAGGAAGGAGTCCCGGAAGTCCGCAGGGCTTCGAAGGAGAGGTTTTGCCTTCCGGACGGTCTCTTTCCGTCCCTCCGAATTCTACCGTCCTCGAGGCTTGGCCCGCACCTCACCCTCTGTGCTGAAGTGAGCTTTCCCGGTTTCTGCTGCCCACGGGGTTTCTGTCCGTCTCGATCTCCCTTGTTGAGTGCATTGTTTTGGTCGTTGTCTTCACACGTCAGAGTGCTATTCATTCTTCTAAATTAGGAGTCCTTAAGCGTTTAAAACGTGGTTCCATCCTTTCCTTTAATACCATTCAGGACTCATGCGGTGTCTTGCGATACCGATGTGTGCTGGGTATCAGTATGTGGTATGTACATACACACGTGTTTGCTGATTGCTTCTTTCTTTGACTTCTTGAAGTCTCTTGGGTTGTTTTTGTTGGCTTTTTTGCGGTATCGGTGCCTGGGCATCTCACCCTCAGCAGGAAGGATATTTATATATGACACTTGCTGAGTTCAAGTAATGTGTTAAGCTAATCACCTTAATATCTAATATCTAATTCTTTTGTTTTGAGATCCAGTCTTGATATGTAGTTCGGGCTGGTTTTGAACTCACCAGCCTCCAGCCTCAGTCCTTAGTCGCAGCCTCCTGAGTCCTGGGATTCCATTCATGTATCTCTTGCACCAGGATGCTTGATTTCTTAAATCACTGACGTGTATAATTATTTTCCTGTTGCATGGGAAACTAAAGCTTGACTAACTTGCCTAAGATCATGTAGTTATAAATGTTGGAGTTTTGTTTTGTTTTGGGTCTCACTATGCAGTTCAGGCTGGCCTTGAGCTCACTTTGTAGCCCAGGCTGGCCTTGAACTCGCAGCAATCCTCTTGCCTCAGCCCAGTGTCGGAGCTTTGTAACCAGATCAGTAGAGTCCAACAACCATGGCTGTAATGTTAGTACCCTATTTTACCTTTAAGGAAAGAGGTTCAGAGAATGCAAGTATGTGTTCAAAATAAAGTAGTTTTTTTTCTCCCAAACCTATTATATTTCGAGGAGTAAAAGAAATCATGCGCACTAATGTACATGAGATTTAACCCTAAAAAAAATAAAGTAGTAATTTATAGATTTCCTTAAAACATGGCAGGAGAGCTGGGCATGTAGCTCAGTGGTAGAGCATGTCTACGGCACACTCAGGGACCTGGGTTTCATCCCCAAAGCCACAAAACAAACAAGACACTGAAAGAGCTTCTTAGTAGGTGTGCACTTGCCCTACATAGAACTGAGTGGGCCTCAGGCCAGGCTTCTGAGGAATTTACAGCTTAATTGGAGAAAGCTGACAAAATAATGAGTTCATAAAACATGTTCTGGGTATAGTGTATATTGATGTGAGCTGTATGGAGAGGGGCTTGAACCGGAGGGGTTAGACAGGCTAGGAAAACTGAGTGGAATTTCTTAGCTTTAACTTGTTTCCATTATTTCCCAATTGTGTGACAGTGTGTAAATTATGTAACCTGTCTGGATCCATCTCCTAATCCTTAAAATGGAATAATAACAGTACCTACCCCATTAGGTTGTTGTATTGATGAGTTTGTATTCTTGTAAAACATCAGAACAGTGCTTGGCATTTAAGAGAAACTCAGTAGTCAGAGCAAATTAATTGAGGCAGTAAACTTGAACCCACCTGTCTGACAGCTGGCTCAGTTTCCTTTCCCATACACTCGTTCTGTTTGTATTCCTTGCCTACAGATGGTACAGTGATGACTATTACTTTGTCCTTTATCTTCCCAGGGTAAAACTAGAACACAGAAAAATTAAAGACTAAGGGGCAGTGAAAGAAGGCACCAAGGAGTTTCGCTTGTTCAGGTCATTAGATTGCTGGCCAGTCTCCCTGCCGGGTTTCATCCGTCAGCCTAAACCAGGTATGTGTTCAGAATATTTGTGCTCAGTGCTATGCTCAGCATAGTGTATGGAGGCTGAGGATGTAGCTCAGTGGCACAGCGCCTGCCTGGCAAGCGCAAGGTCTTGAGTTCAATTGCCATTACCAAAAAAACGTAGTATATGGACACAGGTGGGAACCACATGGTTGGTTTCTGCTCAGAAGCAGCTTACAGCTACAACAATTAAAAGGATAATGAGTGACTACAACTGCGTAAAAGTAGTTTGGAGGTTTTATGTAGTCTGTCAATTGTGACAGCTGTAGAATCAAAAGACAGAGTGAGTAATCACTGCAGGGTGAGACAGTTTGACTTCCTGAAATGTGATTGTATCCCAATATTTACTGAGCATCTAGGGCAGTGAGAGGGAACCTTTTAGAGTTGTCAGTGATAACAAACAGCTGGCTATGGCATGCATGGCATAGGTTTGCTGTCACCGATCTAGAGAATACAAAACTGTGCTGACATTGAGAATGGGAAAGGAATATGTGACACTCCCTGCCCTGAGCAACTGCTTGTCTAGGAGAGACAGATGTTGTATTGCATTATACTACAGGATTTCAAGTACTGGTAATTAAGTGCACATACTATAATTAAGATGTATATGGAGTGCTGTGGGCAGGAGATGAGTTGTATTTGGCTGAATTGGGAAAGGGTCACCAAAGAAGAACCATTAGGACTTGAAGAATGCGTAGAATCTTAGGAGAATGTAGTATATTTAGGGATAGAATGATTGAATCAAAAAAGAAGAGAATGGATATGTGAGGAATGAAGCCAAAGAAGCAGCAACATACGGGAAAAGATCATGATCTGTCTTGGTTACTTTTCTCTTGTTGCTGAGACAAAATACCTGATGCCCAAAATTAAAGGAGGAAAGGTTTATTTAGCTCACAGTTTGTGGAGGTTTTAGTCCATAGTCAACTGGCTCCAAGGCAGAGTAGCATGGCACAGGGACAATAGTTCAAGGCAGCAGAAGACAGCAAAAGTAGCAAGAGCAAAAGGAGAAGAGCAAGCCTCTTTCCCTCCCTTATATTGTAAGCAGGCTACTGCTCTCGCGTGGGTGTGGCACTCACCATCTCCATGCCGTCCTCTTGCACAGACTCAGGATGTTTACAAAGTGAGGACCCTGGGGACCTGTTAAGTCGCTAAACTTAAACTTTTCAAGTTGACACAATGAACAGCATCCTAGAGCAGTACGAACATATCTTCTACCCACTAGGATATAAAACTGCTCAATAACTTAATTAAGCTTCTAGGCTTCTCAAGTTGACACAGCATATCAACCATTACTTGATCTTTGCATTTGAATTGGAGGACACTCATTTGAAATGAAAGGTGGAGAGGGCTTACCTCAAGACTTGACATACCATAGGCCTTCCATGTGGGTTAGTTTCCTTCACCATGCCGGTGCAGTAAATTGAGGCCAGTTTAGGAAGCCTTGCATTCCATACTGTAGGTGGTAGAGAGTCTGAAAGTGAAATTTTACATCTGGAAGGCTTTCTCATTTTTTTCCTACCTCAACATTATAAAAGTAATCAGTGTTTTCTTCTAATAAGTTCCTGAACAGCATAGCAAGCCCATGCTCATCTGGGTCAAGGATGACTAGATTCTTAGAGGAAAAAAGGCTGTGTAGGTTTAGGAGGAATGGTTAGTTCAGAAATCCATACTTGGAGGCATCCAGGATTTTATGTTTTATATATATATTTTTTCCTTTCCACTATTTAGAAGGCCCTTTTCTGAGTTCCCATATGTCTTCCTATGGGCCAGAGGGAGAGCTACCCACAGGGAGCACTGGTGTGTTCCCTTCCCAGGGCCCCCATGGGAGTTGAGCAGCAATCAGTGGGATTCCCCAGTAAGAAAATGGCCCTAGAGAGCCAGGGATTTAGTTCAGTGGCATAAGCGCCTACCTTGCAAGTGTGCAGTTTTGAGTTCAATCCCCAGTACCAAAAAAAAAAAAAAAACAAAAACGGCCCTGGACAGAGTCAAGGCTTTTTAGTGTCTTCTACAATTTTGGCTAAACTTTCCATTTTGTTTTAGTCTTCAACAAATATTTATTACATACCCACGTACATCTGCCACTGTATAGACAGACACTCAAGGTGCAGTATAACAAGACAGGCCTGCTATGTTCGAATGGAATCTATTTTCTTTTAAAAGTTTTGGCTGTAATGGGAATTGAACCCAGGGCCTTTGCACTGAGCTATATCTCCCAACCTTTTTTTTTCTTTGAGACAAGTTCTCACTAAGTTTCCCAAGCTCCTCCCTCAGACTTCTAGAGTACTGGAATTATAGGTATACTTCATCATCCTTGATTTGGATTCTACATTTTAATACGGTATTAAGGGGGTAGTGAAGTCAATAGGCAAAGACAGATTGTATAACACTTTAAAAATCTGGCAGGGGTGGCCTTGAAGCAAGGCCAGCAGATCGCTGTAGCTGCTCGTTTCAAACAGGAGCCTAAAGAGAATTCTTTCTGTGGTCTGTTGACCATTTCAGAACTTTGGAAATGGAATGGTCAATTCATCAGAAAGAAATAGCAGGTGAGTATGGCAGACTTTAGGGGGCCTGCAGGGGAGAGACCCTGGCGCCTCGGGACCTGCACCATGTGGTTGACTTGGGGTGCCGGGAGAACAAGGAACTCCTCCCCTCCCTGGGGGCAGCTGAGAGTGTGGCAGACTTTCAGCGGCCTGAAGGAGAGAGGCCCTGGCACATCGGGACCTGCACCGTGTGGTTGATTTGGGGTGCTGGGAGAACAAGGAGCTCCTCCCTTCTCTCGGGGGTGGATGAGAGTGTGGCAGACTTTCGGCAGCCTGAAGGAGAGAGACCCTGGCATGTTGGGACCTGCACCGTGTGGTTAACTTGGGGTGCCAGGAGAACAAGGAACTCCCCCCCAGGGGGGGCAGCTGAGAGTGTGGCAGACTTTTGGCAGCCCGAAGGAGAGAGACCCTGGCGTATCGGGACCTGCAACTGTGGTTGACTTGGGGTGCCAGGAGAACAAAGAGCTCCACCCCTCTCTGGGGGCAGCTGAGAGTGTGGCAGACTTTTGGCGGCCTGAAGGAGAGAGACCCTGGCGCGTCGGGACCTGCACCATACAGTTGACTTGGGGTGCCACGAGAACAAGGAACTCTTCCCGTTTCTGAGGGGTGACTGTGATCCTGCCTGCATGTGGGCTGAGAATCAGACATCTCATGTTGTCCTGTCCCCCATCCCATATGTCCCCTCCCCCTCCCCCCGCCTAGTAAGTGGGAGCCGGTGAACTACGCATCTTGTGAAAAGATTGGCTATGTTATTTAGTATGAGCTCTCCATATGCAAAGATAAGGACAACCATTGGGAAGAAAACAAGAGACAATATGACAGGTAGTGAAGATCTCTGGTTGTCTAGCTTTGAAATTTATGCTTTCTTATGTCCCATTCTGTTCTGTTCTGTTGTGTTTAATTTTACTCCCTTTTAAAATAAAATTTAAAAAATTTTAAAAAAATCTGGCAGGGGATTTGTGACAAGATCTATTAAGAAGTAGGAGCTTGTGGGCTCATCAGTTGGCTGCATTGATAGAAATCAGCTTGACTAGAGTGTACCCCACCATTAAGATATGGCCTTGGGCAAACCTGCTCTGGATCATTTTTTTATAAATGAAATTACAAATAGTGCCTACTCCGTGAAGAGCACTCAGGGGGCTGAGGCAAGAGGATCACTGCAAGTTCAAGGCCAGCCTGGACTGCATAGCAAGACCCCATATCAAACAAAAACCCAAAAAAGAAAAAAAAAATTGGGCTTACTCATAGGCATCAACAATTAAATGATATAATGCAAATAAAATGTTTATTGTGCCTGACATCATGTAAAATTCATAACAAAAAGTTTTCTAATCCTCATTTTGGCCAACGTCACACAGCTACCAGTAGTAGGTGGTGGGACAGTGGAGACTGGATTTGAACTCTAGCCCTGCTGCAGTCATCTGTTAGAACTTGAGCAGTGTCCTGCCTTTGTAGCAGTGGCTTCTTGGCAGGCTGCCCTGAAGCTTCATGGCAAGGTATCTGGTAAAGTGTTTGGCACATGCTAAGTTTTCATTCTCCCTTCCCAGGACCTCCAGACAGCTTCCAGAGGTGAAGAACTGCTGCTGTGTCCTGACCGAAAAAGGCACAGGGTTTCTCATGGGTCTCGGGTGAAACTTGTGGATTTTTGGCAGGCTGCATGCTTGGTTTGGGTGGAACCCTTGCAGCGATGAATTTCTTCCTATTCCTCTAGGGTGAAGGACATGTCGCCTCCTGGGAAAGTTCCCCGGAAGGAGAACCTGGGGCTCCAGTGCGAGTGGGGGTCCTGCTCCTTTGTGTGCTCAGCCATGGAGGAGTTCTGTGAGCATGTCACTCAGCACCTGCAGCAGCACCTGCACAGCCCCGGGGAGGAGGAGGGAGAGGAGGACGAGGACAACCCACTTGGTGAGGAAGTGGGATGTAGGCGAGGGCAGGAGGAGAATCTGAGGCTGAGCTTTTCCCAGAGGGAGGAGGCAGCCTGGGAGAATAGTTGTTGATTATCCTACTTTTGCTTTTTGGTTTATACAAACATTATAAGCTCATTTATAGAAAATTCATTCAACAAGGATATAAGAAATGTTCTCCATCTTGCCATCAAGGGGGACAGTTACTTTGATGGATTGACTGATTGATTGACTGTGATGTTGGGCAAACCCAGGACCCAGGAATGTAGGCAAATGCTCTACATTCCCAAGAGGTGATTATTGACAGTGCTTTAGTGAATATTCTTTTTGACCTTCCACTGTCTTTGTGTACATATTTTATTTATTTATTTATCTATTTGGTTTTGGGGTTTTTGTTTTTTTTTTTTGTTTTGTTTTGTTTTTTTGAGACAAAATCTCACTGTGTAGTTCAGGTTGACCTTGAACTCTGTGATAGAGACAGGCTTACAACGTGTCATCTTCCTGCCTCAGCGTCTCAAGTGCTGAGACTACAAGCATGCACCACCATGCCTGGCTGCTCTTATGTTTCAAAAAAGGTTGAACTGTATAAGGTGTTGGCAGCCTGTTTGTTTTACTCTGTATTATGTCCTTTACCCTTTTAAACTTCCAACTAGCAGGAATACATTTTAAATCACAGCCCTTTGCACAAAAGTTAAAGAAAAGAAGATTCTTGAACCAGTACTTATTAAATGCTCTCTGAAATCTTCTATCTTATTCTTTATTTGAAAAAAGGAAAGTGGTTTCAGTCCAGTAAATCAACTTCACCAGACATTAATGGATTGCAATAGTTTGAAAGATGATTCTGTAGAAAGTACAGAGGTAACTCTTTTTGCCCCATCCTGAATTCTGTTTTAAGTCAGGTGACCATGAAGTATAGTTCCCAAGTCAAATAATGTTTATACAAAAGAGAAATTAAGAGATAATTGTGTTTTCTGAAGTATCTTTTTTTTCTTTTTCTTTTTTTATTTTTACATTTTATTTAAAGAGAAAAAAAGCAAAACAAAAAGGGTAGAAATAATACAGAATTTCAAAAAAAATTAAGAAATCACTACTTGATAAATTTCATATTGTCTTCTTAGAAATAGTTGTTCATGTTACAAAATGAAGACATACAAAGTGAACAAACAGGCTGTAAACAGTTCTGTTCAACGATCCAACAAAAACTTGGTAATACGGTTATCAATCCCACACACTTAAACATACATGCTGTTATATCCTTTAGTGCATTTTGTTTTCCTCCTTTTGCTTTTTAAGTACATTATCTGTTTAGTTATATCATGTTTCAGCTTGCTTAGTACCTTATTGATGTGTTTTGTTGTTGTTATTTCCTTTTTAATCACCTTATATAATTCTGTTTGTTTGTTTTTTAAGACATGGTCTTGCTATATAATTCAAGGTGGCCTTGAACTCACTGTGTAGCCCAGGCTGGCCTTGAACTTGTGGTGATCCTCCTGTCTCAGCCTCCTGAGTGCTGGGATCACAGGTGTGCACCACCATGTCCAGCGAGTATCTACTTTTCAACATGAGTAAATCCCTGTAAAGCATTAAAGATATGGTGCTTAGAGGTGCTAGAGCATTGAGAAATAGGTTAAAATAATAAGTAGTCGATGGAACTTTATTGCAGAATGCATATCTTAAGCAGAAGAGGAGGGCAGGGACACCTGGTGGTTTCTGACATTGGGAGACCACGTGTTCCTGAGGAACTGGCAGAACCTGCACAGAGGTTTTCCTAGCTGTCCCTGCTGTCTCTCAGTTTCTGGCACAGGCCTTGCATACACCTTTGCCTCTGCTTTGACCTCACTCTTCTTTATCTCCTTAATCATACTTGTCCTTTAGCTCTCCACGTGGGGAACTTCCCAGGCACCTCTGCCCACATCATATTACTTCTGTTTAATGCTTCTGTTTGTTCTGTTACGTTTTTGAGACAGGTTAACCTTGAACTCACATTGATTCTCCTGCCTCAGCCTCCTGAGTGGTGGGATTACAGGTGTGCACTACCACACCCATCTTTGTGTTTCATGTTCCTATGCCTCACCCCATGGCAGTTTCAGTTTTATATTTATAGTTGTGATTATTTGATTAAGGTTCTGTTTCTCTAGCTGAAAGCTCTGAGGACAGGGCCTGGGACTCGTTATATCTCGAGTGCAGCCGGAGGTGATTAAATGCTGTTACTTGCTCAGTCAGCTCCTGATGACTTGGTCAGAGTCCTGTGGTAGATAACTCAAGGGGAAAGCAACCTAGGCCTTGCAAAGTGTGACTCTGCCTTTTGAACCCTTTTCTGCAGAGGAAGAATTCTCCTGCTTGTGGCAGGAGTGCGGCTTTTGCTCCCTGGATAACTCAGCTGACCTCATCCGCCACGTCTACTTCCACTGCTACCACACCAAGCTCAAGCAGTGGGGGCTGCAGGCCTTGCAGAGCCAGGCCGACCTCAGCCCCTGTATCCTGGATTTCCAGAGCCGGAACATCGTCCCTGACATCCCTGACCACTTCCTGTGTCTGTGGGAACATTGTGAGGTCAGCGGGCAGTGCCAAAATAGGGGTGGAAGGAACCTGGGGATCAACTCAAGGGACCTTGAGCCTTTCTAGGGTGCCTTTTATTTATTTCCCAAGAGTCTTGCTAATGTTTTTATTTCGGTGTAGCCCCTTTCATCAGACTTTTCCCATCACCACCAACTTAATTTGGGAGACAACCAAAAACTCCCATTGGCTTAGGGATATGAGTCCTTCTGCACCCCATCCTTACCCCATGTTGTCTGGCACAGAGCTCCTTCGACAATCCTGAATGGTTCTATCGGCATGTGGACGCACACTGCCTGTGCTGTGACTACCAGGCGGTTGGCAAGGACAGCCATGTGGTGCTATGTGCCTGGAAAGGTAGGCTGTTTCTTCGCTCTGCCTCTAGAAGCAAACCGAGGACTGCTAAGGGCCTGGGGTAGCCAGGAATGGGACCAGTTCTACAGGACAAGGTTGGAAGCCAGCTGCAGAGACTGGGGTCCCCAGGTCCAGCTTGGGGAGTTTGGGACTGGGGCCTGAGCAGGCCTTTCTTCCCAGGCTGTACCTGCACCTTCAAGGACCGCTGTAAGCTTCGGGAGCACCTCCGCAGCCACACCCAGGAGAAGGTGGTGGCCTGCCCTACCTGTGGGGGCATGTTTGCCAACAACACTAAGTTCTTAGATCACATCCGGCGCCAGACCTCCTTGGACCGTAAGCCGTCAGAGAGAAGCGGGGTATAGGCCGTGCTGCCTGGAGTGGGGTCCCAGGGAGGGTGGCCGATGAAGCTACCTGCAGCTACCTGCAGCGTGGCTCCCCCCAACCCCCCGCAGGCTCAGGCACCTCCCACAGTCTCTTCCTAGATCTCATTACTCTATACTTCTGTGTGTCACACCAGTTATCTCAGGGAGCCCTCACAACAGCCCCATGAGGTAGGCTTCTTATTCCCCTTTTTGCAGATGAGGAAACTGAGTCTCAGAGAGGTTAAACCACTTAGCTGAGATCACACAGCTCGTAAGTGGTAAAGCCGACCTTCTAACTCAGGTTCCTAACTCCAAGTCCTGTGCACAGTTCACCTTGTCTCCTTGGGTGGCTCCCTCCTTCCTGGGTTGGTTTCCCTCTCTTTGCCTCTACACTGTCCCCCACAGCCCCCTTTTTCTCTGCCCACCCAACCTCAGAACAACGCTTCCAGTGCTCTCACTGCTCTAAGAGATTTGCCACAGAGCGGCTGTTGAGGGACCACATGCGCAACCATGGTGAGTGGCCTGCCGCCCCAGTGTCCCGTCCGCCCGTCGAGGTTCTGCATTCCCACATGACAGCCTCCTCTCTGCTCCCCTTAGTGAATCACTATAAGTGCCCTCTGTGTGACATGACCTGCCCGCTGCCTTCCTCTCTCCGCAACCACATGCGCTTTCGCCACAGTGAGGACCGGCCCTTTAAATGTGACTGTTGTGACTACAGGTAAGGGGAACCAGGGACCAGAAAACAGAACCTGTGTTCCAGGGTCCCCCTGGGCCCTCTAACCCCTCCTGACCTCTCCTGGCAGCTGCAAGAATATGATTGACCTGCGGAAACACCTGGATACCCACAGTAAGGGGCCAGCCTACAGGTGTGATTTTGAGAACTGCAGCTTCAGTGCCCGGACCCTCTGCTCCATCAAGTACCATTACCGCAGAGTGCACGAGGTGAGCGGGGTGGGTGGCAGAGAAGGGCCCAAAGCAGTGAAGGGAGCCGGACCTCACTTCTCTCTCCCCACCCCTTCAGGGAGACTCTGAGCCAAGGTACAAATGTCACGTGTGTGACAAGTGCTTCACACGCGGCAACAACCTCACCGTTCATCTTCGCAAAAAGCACCAGTTCAAGTGGCCCTCGGGGCACCCCCGTTTCCGGTATGTCTTCGCCTTCCCCCCAGAGCGCACACGTTTCTTCCTGTACCTTTCAGCAAGTTAGAAGCCTTGAAATTGGTAGCACATTAATGTCGCCGTCTCTGTGTATGCTCAACTCTGACAGACTGACAGCAGCGGAGAGGGGCAGAGGTTATTTTTTGAAAACTTTTAAATCTAAGGCACAGTGGCAGACCTAGTAAAGGGTACCAAAGACCCCAAAGCCAGCATTAGAATCTAAGGGTCCTGACCCTCAGCTCCACAGCCTTGTGTAAACCCTTTAATGCTCCTGCCTTCCACGTGGGAGTCAATTCTTTCTCTGTCTTGGGTTTCTACATAAAATCGTTCACTTTGAGTAAAGATCTTTCCCTCTTGCCCTTTGTTTTTCAACAAAGGTCCAGTAAAGACCTTTTTCATCTTCAGTCCTGGCACTCTGAATCCCAGGAGTTCTATCTCTCACATTCATTTCTTGACTCGCCAGTGTCTGGGCCTTCTTTGCATCCGTAGGCCCTTGTTTGCTGCCCTCATGCTTCTCCCCCACCAGGTACAAGGAGCACGAAGATGGCTACATGCGGCTGCAGCTGGTTCGCTACGAGAGCGTGGAGCTGACACAGCAACTGCTGCGGCAGCCACAAGAGGGCTCGGGCTTGGGAGTGGCACTGAGTGAGAGCAACCTGCAGGGCATCATTCTAGAAACAGAGCTGGGGGAGCCAGGACCGGAAGAAGAGGCAGAAGGAGGAAATGGGCGCGGTGAGGGGACAGCCCTCTCCGCCTCTCAGGACAGCTCCAGCCCTGTTATCCACATGGTGAATCAGACCAGTGCCCAAGGCCAGAGAGAGATTGTCTACTATGTGCTGTCTGAAGCCCCAGGAGAGCCACCCTCAGGGGGCTTGGTGGAGAAGCTTCCAGGAGTATCTGAGGAGCCCGAGGTACAGATGGCATGAAGGCTATCAAGCCTGACCATTCGCACCCCAGGCCGTGGGGCTCGAGCCAGAAGGGTAGCAGTGTCCTCAGTGGGCAGCCTTTGCCAATGGATGCCTTCAGGAATGGTGCTGAGAACAGTGTGGTCCTCTGTGGGCCAGGTTTGCATCATTCTCCAGATTCTAAGAACTTCGAGTTTTAGCCACACTGCATTTTTTAGGGATCCTGAGGAGTGTGCATTCTTTGAGGGGATCCTGGATATGTGTGTTTTTGTTGTGGGGTTCTTGTTATCAGTTTTAACCCCCTCAGTGTTCTGGACAGTAATTAAATCCTTAGTCAACTCACATCCTTTACATCTTTAGGAGTCCATAGGCCCAAGGATGATGGACGGTCAGTCACTCTCCAGGGCCTTTTCCTTGATCCCATTTAAGGCATTGAAAGCTAGGCAGCCATTTCTCTCAAGGGTTCCTCTTACACCCCAGGCACATTTGTGGTTATCCTCAGGGACAGCATTGGAGGCACTCTGTGTGTGTGAGAGAGAGAGTGTGTGTGTGTGTAACTTGTTTTTGGTAATAAAGAAACACTTGGGTTTTTACTCATTTCTCTTAAGTTTTGTGGCAGTTAAGTAGGTAATGAGGGTATAGCCACCCAAAATAAGAGCTGAATATTGAGGCTTCTTTCCCTTTTACTGACCGGGGTGGTTTAATTGTGTTGTTCCCTTTGGTGGGACTGTATTTTATTATTTGCTTTTTTGAGGCAGGGTCTCGCTATGTAGTTCAGGCTGGTCTTGAGCTCCCTAAGTAGCCCAGGCAGTCCTTGAACATGCAGTGATCTTGCCTCAGGCTCCCAAGTGCTAACGTTACAAGCATGAGCCACTGTGCTGTTCCTTTTGGTAGAACTTGTTCATTTCTTCTCAAAGGTCTGCCAGCTCCAAGGAGACCGTAGCCATTTAGTGTTGAGTGAGCAGTAGCAGCACTGTAGAGTGGACGAGAGCAGTGCCCACGCACCTAACCATGGCTGCATTCTCAGTCCTGTTAGTGCCCCGGGCCCCTAGGTTAAGGTTCTGTACAGCTGGCCGACATCTTGGGGGAGTGCCAAGTACTTCTGGGTCCAGGCATCAAATTAGGAAATTGTGTTCCTGGATGTCCATTTTCTTGGGGAAAGGGAATGAAGTCTAAGGCCTTATGTACATTGGACAAGTGCTCTACCACTGAGTTGCATGTCAGCCTTTATTTTTGTACTGGGAATTGAACTCAGGACATTGCACTTGCCAGGCAGGCACTTAAACGCCGCTGAACTATATCCCCAACCAGCCTTATTTCTTATTACAAAAACTGTTACTGTGAGCTGAATAAAACTTCTTTAAAAATAAAACACCAGACTGATACAAACAAAAATAAAGTATGCCTATTATACGTAAAAAAAAAAAAAAAAAATTTTTTTTTTTTTTTTTTTTTTTTTTTGGTACCTGGGATCAAACTCATGACCTTACGCTTGCCAGGCAGGCACTTAACACCACTGACCTAAATCCTGGGCCTATAGGTAAAATTAAAGAAAAATCTCTTCCATCTGCTGTTACTGAGTTCCACCTGTGGTCTGGGCACACATGCTAAGGGTGGAAAGATGAATAAAAGCTAGAACCTGCCCTGAAGGGACCTGCAGTAAAGAGATAAGGACTAGGCGTGCAGTGACAGAAACTTAGTGCAGTACATTTAGAAGCCCCAAAGAGTAGATGCTGGGAGATGGGGCTCAGAGGACCTCAGAATTACAGGCATGTGCCACCACGCCCAGTTTGCTTGCCTGTGGTTAGCAGGTAGGCCCTAGGTTCAGTTCCTAGCACCACAAAAATGAGCATGGTAGCCGGGGATTTAGCTCAGTGGCTTAAGCGCCTGCCTGGCAAGCGCGAGGTCATGAGTTCGATCCCTGGTACAAAAAAAAAATGAGCATGGTCAGTATTACTGGGCAAGAGATGAAGACAGGCTTTCCCCAGGAAGAGACTTACTCCTAACCAAGAGCAAATGAAGACTAAACCCCAAAAAGGTTGTGATGCCCCATTTTTCATATACTGTGTAATTCAGTATTAAATCATGAGAGCCAGGTGTGTTAGCACCCCTGTAATTGGCACTCTAGAGGCTGATGCAGGAGGATTGTGTGTTCAGGACCATCCCGGATTAAATAGTCCAAGTCCAGCCTGGACTATTCTGTCTCAAACAAAATCCATGAAATTACTCAGTATCTAAAGAAAAAAGAGATGCCATTTCTTACTTTTTCTTAAAGGGTATGCAGGCAGGGAACCCAGGTGTTGGAAGCTGGTGTTCTTTCCTTTCTTCTTGAGACAGGGTGTCACTGTCTAGTTCAGGCTGGACTCAATCTTAGTATATAGCCCAGGCTGGCTTCCTCCTGCCTTAGCTTTCTAAGTGCTGGGATAACAGGCATGTGCCACCATACCCGGCTTCCTTGCTTTCTTGGGGACAAGTCCTGAACTTCAGAGAAGGGCACAGAAACTGCATATGAAAGAAAAATAATTCTCCAAGGTGAGAAGACAGGATTCAAGGAGAATAAATTCGTTTCTCTTGTAATGAGATACAAAACCACCTAAAAAGCCAAGCTGTTGAAAATCAGGCAGCAGCAACTTCATACCAGTGCCCCTGAGACAAAAGCATAAGGGTGGACTCACAGTGACACCACGTGAGTGGATTGTCAAGGAGCAAGACACCTAGAGCTGCTGGAGCCGGGTCACAGGTCTGGAAGCTGCTAGTTAAGAGTAAAAAAGCTGGAGGCTTCAAGAGGCCGCTGAAGAGCAGACACAAAGGAGAGATGTGGGCAGAAGTGACAGTGGAGGCAATCGGGGCCCAGAGCATATGTCCACTGAGAAGTAGACAGCAGGATGGGACTGAGGTCATTAGAGGAGAAGGGGCCACTTAACAGCAGTGACCTCTGCCTTATCTGCCTTGTGTTAGAGAAGAACAGGTAAGTCCCAGAGCAAAGTAGGGAAGACAGACTTGAGGGTGGTTCTGCAAGGCCATAGGGTGTGGTGAGAGTTCAAGTTCTAAGAGAACAAAGGAAAAGACTTGGGTAGAGAACACTGGTTCCCTGGCTTTGGAGAGCTGTTCACTACATACCCCATGCTGGCCTTGATCTTGTGATCCTCCTGCCTCAGCCTCCCTCGTGCCAGAATTACATGTGTGCGCCACCACACCCAGCACTTCTTATCAAAGGAAGTGGCCTGTCAAAGGACGAAAAAAAACCCTGCACTTTTAATATGCATATTAGTATTTTGAGATTTTGTTATATTCTTTTAACTTTAAAAACAACAGACATTAGGCCAAAAGTTGCACACACCTGTAATCCCAGCACGCCCAAGGCTAAGGCAGGAGTATCATGGAGAGTTTGAGACCAGCCTGGGCTACAAAGCGACTTCAAGGCATGTTGAACTGCAGAGTGAAACCCCATCTCAAAAAGGCAGACATACCAAAACCAGTTGCTGGGTGTGGCTTGATGCCAGCCAGGGCTATGCAGTGAGACCCTTTCTCAAAGAAATAATTGCAGCAACAATAAAGACTGCCTAATCTCTAGGCTCAGGAAAGGCAATCAGTAGAATCCTTGCCAGTGGGGAGCCCAGAGACAGGGTGGACTTTCTTGCCACTGTCCTTCCCTGGACAGGGAGGCCAGCCAAGGGAGAGGCTTCTGTGAGTTGCTGCACCTCAAGTAGCCAGCAGAGGGCCCTCCGCTTGACATGCGCTGAGGAATCGGTTACCTAGAGATGACTCGGTCAGGATGGACCAGGGAGGCGCCGTGAACAAAGGCGCAGGGGTGGTGCAAGCAGAACTGACTGTTTCTCGCAGTCTCCAGCTGACACCTTTTCCAGATTCCACAGGGCCTCGCCACCCTCCTCTCCCCATAGGTCCATAACGCTCCTTGCCAACTGCTTCTCCCACAAATCCTTGCCTGGAGCAACTGTTAGTTTCCGTCACTAAGCTGAGATGAGCGGTTTCCTCTCCTGCTTTGCTCCTCTTAAACTAATTATCATCAACCCTTTTGAGTCTGGGTCTAGGAACCTACCCTGGAAAGAGTTCATGCCTGGTGGTAAGGGTGAGGGGGCCAGAGTTAGGAGTTGGGAGGATCCTCAGGAAAAGGCAGAATCAAATCGGGTATGGTAGCACATGCCTGGAATTCCAACGCTCAGGAGGCTGAGGCAGGAGGATCACTATGAATCTGAGGCCAGCTTGCACCTCAAAGGGAGACCCTGTCTCAAAAAAAGGTCCCCTGAAATGGGAGCAGGTCTACTTGGGGCAGTGGGAGAGAGCCCGTCTGGGCTTTAGGGCAAGTCTGCGGTGGGAAACAATTTATTCTGGGATGATGTCTACAGTATGTACAGAAGGCTCTTTTGAGCAATGTTTTGCAATGTGTGATCCCAAAACTGGTAGCACTCCCAAGGTTTTGGTTTTGCACTAAAGTTTGACAGTAACTTTTTTTTCCCCCAAATTATTTTTATTTTATTTTTTAAAGAGTAGAATATATATATTGGGAGAAAGAAAGCTTCTGTCTGAAGAGAGACAGAAAGGGTCCCGAGCCAGTTGCCCCAAATTATTTTATTTTAAAGACAAAAGAAAAAAAAACACAAAATTTCAGGGGCTGGGGCTATAGCTCAGTAGTATAGACACCTGCCTGGCAAGTGCAAGATCTTGAGTTTGATCCTCATAATTCAAAAAAAAATTTAAAAAATTACAAAACAAAATTTCAAGACACAATAATTAGAGGGTAACAATGGTATATACATTGTGTATTTTTATTTTCAAATCAGTTACTGATTACAGAGTACAAGATAATCCACATTTAATTGGCTGAACAATACCAGCACAAATCTTTCTCTGAGTGAACTCAGAGAAATCAGTAGTGTAACTATCTTAACTATCTATATCTTAACTACATATATATGATAGTTAAGATATTTTATGTATAGACACATATATTGTTTCAGCTTCTCACATTAGTGAGACAACATGGTTTACACATGTGTGTCTGATTTATTTCACTAATGAGTACAGTCTCAAGTTGCATCCATTTACCTGTAAAAGTCTCAAGTTGTTGGCCCTGAGGCAAGGCCAGCAGATTGCTGTAGCTGCTGGTTTCAAACAGGAGCCTAAAGAGAATTCTTTCTGTGGTCTGTTGGCCATTTCAGAACTTTGGAAATGGAATGGTCAATTCATCAGAAAGAAATAGTAGGTGAGTATGGTGGACTTTGGGGGGCCTGCAGGGGAGAGACCCTGGTGCATCGGGACCTGCACCGTGTAGTTGACTCGGGGTGCCGGGAGAACAAGAAGCTCCTCCTCTCTCTGGGGGACAGCTGAGAGTGTGGCAGACTTTCGGCAGCCTGAAGGAGAGAGACCCTGGCGCGTTGGGACCTGCACTGTGCGCTTGACTCAGGGTGCCGGGAAAACAAGGAGCTCCACCCCTCTCTGGGGGGTGGATGTGAGGCTTGAGCTGAGAATCGAACATCTCATATCATCCTGTCCCCTGTCCCGTGTCCCTCCCCCCTTAGCAAGTGGGAGCTAGTAAACTACACATCTTGTGAAAAGATTGATATGTTATTTAGTATGAGCTCCCCATATGCAAAGATATGGACAACCATTTGGAAGAGAACATGAGACACTATGACAGATAGTAAAGATCTCAGGTTGTCTAGCTTTGAAATTTATGCTTTCTTATGTCCCGTTCTGTTTTGTTGTGTTTAATTTTAACCCCTTAAAATAAAATTTTATATATATATATAATATATATATTATATATAATATATATAGAGAGAGAGAGGGGAAAAGAAAGTGCTCTAAAGCATATAACTGCATGTATGTTTAAGTGTGTAAGATAGATGACCACATTACTGTTTTTGTTATGCTTTAATTTTGTAACTTGAACAACTATTTACAGTATGTAATTTATCAAGTGGCAGATTTCTTAGTGTTTTTGTTTTTGTTTTGTTGTTGTTCTTTTTTTTGCCTTTGGAATTCTGTATTGTTGCTACCCTTTTTCTGTTTTGTTTGGTTGTTTCCTTTATTTTTTTCTCTTGAAATAACATTTTTTTAAAAGTCTCAAGTTGGTCCTTTATGGCTGAGTAGTACTCCATTGTATAAAAATACCACATCTTTTTTATCCATTCCTCGTAGATAAGCATTTAGGTTGTTTCCAAGATCTGGCTATTATAAATTGTGCTTCTATAAACATGGGTGCACATATATTGCTGTGTTATGATGTTTTTAATTCTTCTGGGAAGATACCCAGAAGGGGACTAGGTAGGTTGAATGGGACCTGCAATCGTAGTTTTTTGAGGAATCTCCACACTGATTTCCATGTGGTTGTACCAGTCTGCATTCCCACCAACAGTGGAGAAGGATTCATTTTCCCCCACAGCCCCCCAGCATTTGTTATTAATTTCTTTTTGTTGTTGTTGTTTGTTTGTTTGTTTGTTTGTTTTTTGGTGCCGGGGATCGAACTCACGACTTTGCATTTGCCAAGCAGGCACTTACACCACTGAGCTAAAACCCCAGCCCTTATTAGTTAATTTCTTGATAATAGCCATTCTTTCCAGGGTGAGGTGGAATGTCAGAGTGTTGTTTTAATTTGCATCTCTCGAATGACCAGTGATGTCGAACTTTTTTTCATATATTTATTTGCTGTTTGCATTCCTTCATCTGAGAAGTGCATATTCATCTCAGATGCCCATTTTGGAATTGGGTCTTTAAATGTGGGAGGACTGATTTTTTTTTTAGTTCTTTATATGTTCTCCATAGTAATCCTTCATCTGAAAAACAGCTGGCAAATATTTTCTCCCACACTGTGAGTTATCTCTTCACTCTGTGGTGGTTTTTCTTGCTGTGCAAAAGCTTTTCAGTAGGGTGAGATCCCAGTTGTTGATTCTTTGTGATAGTCCCTGCGCAGTGACGGCCACTGTTCTTGACTTACAAGGTCTATTCTAGGAGTCAGGTGGTAGACACTAGGCAAGTGCTCTGCCTCCTACTGTAGTGTATCCTGAGCCCTAGATAGGTTCTGCACCCTAAAATAAGATCTGTTTAGGGGGATGGAGACAGAGCTACTTTATTAAACTGGAAGGCGTAAAGGCCTTCCAGTTTAAAGACCACTTGCCTAGCATGGTTTAGACCCTGGGTTTGATACCCAGAACTGGAAAACTAGCCTTTTAAAAATAACATAAGATGGGAAGGTAGGGGCCAGGGATTTAGCTCAGTGGCTTAAGCGCTTGCCTGGCAAGCGCAAGGTCATGAGTTCGATCCCTGGTACCAAAAAAAAAAAAAAAAAAAAAGATGGGAAGGTAATGATAATTAATAAGGAATATGACATAATAAAGTCATAGTTCTTTTTTTAAAAAAATTTTTATTACTTTTAGGGCCGGGGATTTAGCTCACTGGCTTAAGTGCCTGCCTGGCAAGTGCGAGGTTGTGAGTTCGATCCTTGGTACCAAAAAAAAAATTTTTTTTTTATTACTTTTATTTTTGGCATTTTGAGACACAGTCTCACTATGTAGCTCAAACTTGTGGTACTTCTGCCTCAACCTCCCAGTGCTAGTATTACAGATGTACACCAAGGCTATAATTTTGAACCACTAAGACCTAAGATGTGAACCCCTGGAGCCATCACACCAGATGTTTGACCTCAAACTTCTATTGGACATTTCTGAGCTTCAGCTGCCTTATCTGAAACATAAGGTGATACCTCATAGGACTGGTCAGAACTTTGAGGCAACAAGTTTTTTTTTTATTGTTGTTTTGTTTTTTTTTGGGGGGGGGGTTGGTACTGGGGATTGAATTCACAACCACCCGCTTGCAAAGCAGGCACTTATGCTGCTGAGCCAAATCCCCAGCCCCAAGACAACAAGTATTTTATCAAATGTATTTTGAAATATTTATCTATTTATTGGAGTCGGGGTCTTGCTGTATAGTTCAGGCTGGCTTTGAATTCACTATATAACACAGGTTGCCCTCAAACTCATGATGATCTTTCTGCCTCAGCCTCCTGAGTGCTGGAATTACAGGTGTGTGGCACCATGCCCGGCTTGAATGAATGTTCTGTATGAAAGTTTTAGGAATATAGAGGAGAAGAAAGACAGACCTGCCTCCTCCTCAGAGATCACAGCTCTGTGCTAGGTGTCTAACATGTGGTAGCTATGTGGTAAATGTAGCTTCCTCTTCTTTGCCAAGAAAGTTGGAAAGGAATTGACCCAAAACTCGGTAAGTGTGACTTAGAGAGTAAAGATATATGGTCTATTCTTGAGAATAAAAAACATATATGCTCATATGGTGGTGCATGCCTGCAGACTCAGCACTTGGGAGGCTGAGGCAGGAGTATCTTAGTTACTTTCTCATTGCTGGCACAAAATACCCAACACCCACAAGTTAAAAGAGGAGAGATTATTTTCTTTTTCTTTTTCTTTTCTTTCTTTCTTTCTTTTTTTTTTTTTTTTTTTTTGGTTTTTTTTTTGAGGCAGGGTTTCACTATATGGTTTGGGTTGGCCTTGAACTCATTTTGTAGCCCAAACTGGCCTCAAACTCACAACAATCCTCCTGCCTCAGCCTCCCAAGTGCTAGGATTACAGGTGTGCACCACCACGCCCAGCTAGGAGATTAATTCTGACTCATAGTTTGTAGAGATTTCAGTTCATAGTTGGTTGATTCCAAGGCAGGACAGCATGGCAGAAGGTCTCTCCCAAGGAAAAAGACCAATACTCTATGAACATACTGTGCATCACAAACATATACTAACTAATACTATTGCTAAGCACTTGGACACTTGACCTGCATTAGAATCTTTGGAGACAGATGCATAGCTACTTTATCTTTCTCCTTACTCAGCTAAGGCTCAGGTGGAGAAATTTACTTAAGAGAGTAGAAGAACTTTGAGGGAAGAGGCTGCAGGGGGAGGGAGAGAGGGCAGCTAACAAGGTACAGGGTGTGACTGGGTTCTATATGATAAGGCAGCTGGTTGCCAAAAATTAATTGTGCGTTTTAAAATACTAGAGAGGATTTTGAATGTTCCTAACACAAAGAAATGACAAATGAAGTGATGGATATGCCAGGTAGCCTGATAAAATCACCACCTGTTGTTTTCATGTACTGGAATATCACATTGTACCCCATAATATGGTAAGTATTAGTTGGCCACTGTTTCTCATAATATGAAAATAAAATTCAGAACTGGTAAGAAGTAGTGCTAAGATGATAACACAGATCTTCTGACTCCCAGCTCTAGACGTGGAAGGTTGCTCACGGAGTGGGAAGATGGTGTCTAGAGCATGCAGAGCCCTGCTCAGGAAAGAGAGGCTCTGGGCATGTGCACGGAGAAGAAGAGTTCTGTAGCACAGAAGCTCTTAGCTTTGCTACCCTGGAAGATCACCTTGGGAGCTTCTAACAATACTGCAGCCTGCATTTTCTTCCTACATCAAGAACGACTGGAATGGTATCCGGAAAACTTTCAAAAGTTCCCCAAGACAGACCAACTCTCAGGCAAGGCTCAGGACCACCGCTCTGGGCACAGTGTGCATCCTAAGTGTGGCAAGCTGACAGAAGACATGGTTTGTTGGTCCTAGAAGATGGGGAAATGAACACTCAGGAAGCTGAGGCAGGAGGATCACTACAAGTTTGAGGCCAGCCTGAACTACCTAGAAGACCCTGTCTTAAGGAGAGAGACACAGAGACAGAGACAGAGACAGAGAGAGACAGAGACAAGAATGGGAGGGGAGACTGGAGAAAGGAAAGCGAAATAAAAATTATTAAAATATGACACAGAGGGACCGGGGATTTAGCTCAGTGGCATAAGTGCCTGTATGGCAAGTTCGAGGTCATGAGTTCAATCCCCGGCACCAAAAAAAAAAAAAAAAAAAATATATATATATATATATATATATATATATATATATATATATAAAATAATATATAAATATATATATTTTACCAATTCCCCAAAATGACTGAAATTTTTGTGCATTACAAACATATAGTAATTTAAAAGAGAGAATGGAGAATGGGAGATAGCGTTTTCCTCAAAGGCAAAGAAACTTTCCTGGAACTGGAAAGTTGTATGACAGGGAATGGTGGGGAGGAGAGGCATTAGGAGATGGGGAAGATGAGCTGAGTGTGGTGGTGAAGGCTGAGGCAAGAGGGTCACAGACCTGAGTCCCATCCAAGTAGTTTAGTGAGACTCCATCTCAAATGGGGGGGTGAAGAGCCTCTCTAGAAAAGGAAGGGAGACAGTTCATGCGGTTATGAGCAGACCAGTTAGCAGCGTGGGTAGATGGGACCTGAAGGGTCCTGCTCAGCTTCACTTTGGACCTGTGCCCTTGGGCGTGCCTTGCTTAGCTTCCTGTGCCTCCCTTTGTCTTACCGCTGAAGGAGAGTAAATGAGAAGATGCCTGGCACAGAGTAGCTCAGTAAATACAACTGTCGGGTAGTTGCAGAGGAACATAGGAGGTTAACTTGGAGAACGGAGTCTGTCCGAAGGGTCAGACTGTCCGGAAGTCTGGTCCCAAGCAATGATGGTGATTGCTTCAAGGGTTGGAGGAAAGTCTGTAAAGGCTGTATCCGAAATCCACACGAACCTCGCAGTTACAGAACAGGACTCAGCCCCCAGCCTACTCACTGCAGAGAAACCCGGGTTTGATTGCTAGTAACCTCTCCACTGCCGCGGTCGGAAACCTCAGCGCGGCCGCAGCACCGACGGCCTCAGCCGCTTCCCTCCCAGCCAGCTATGCTGTGTAGCAGGTGGGAACGCAAAGGCTCGGGTCACATGTCTCGGCTAACCTACTTACCCTAGAAGATCCAGAGGCCGGGGCAGGCAGGGGTCTGGAGGAATCGCCTGAGGAATGGGGAAATCATAGGGCGGGAGCGGGGAGCCGCGCGTGCTCCCGGGGACTCGTCGCTCAAGCCCAGGGAGAGAATGCCCGTGCGTGTGCGGGGAGGCCCCAAGCCACGTCTGTGCACGGCCCCGCGCAGGGGCCTCGGGCCCGGCCACGCGCCAGTCTTGGGGGCCTGGGCCTGTCTGCACAGGAGTCTGGGTACCAGCATAACCTGGGAGCGCCCCAAATCCTTAGGACAATCGAACGGGAGCGAACCGAGAACGTCCTGATTCCTGGTGTTTGGAAATCCTTTGTACTTAATGTGCATACAGGAGATTGAACTCCAGGCTAGAGCTGAGGGAAACCGTAGGAGGCCGGTTATGTATATAGACCCCCCCCCCGCGGTCGCCACCATTGGCTAGTCCACTTTCAGGGACCCGTCCCACGGCGTGGCTCCAGCTCCCCGCCTTTATGGCCCCCGAGTCGACCCCTCGCAGCCTACTCTCAGTCTTGGATTCACAACCGCTCCCCTTCGGCCGACGCCCCGCGGGCACGGCTCTGGCCTTCTCCATCCTCGCCCCCCGCGTGCTGCGGGGCGGTGCGGGCCCTTTAAGAGCGGCGGGACCCGCGAGCAGCAGCTCGGAGAGGAGCGCAGTGGCCGGCGGGCTCGGAGGACACAGCTCCGGGGACCGGGCTCGGCGACTCGCGTGCGCGCGGCCCAGCGGAACCAGGCCGCGACCCCGGCCGTCCCTCCTCAACCTCGTCGCCTCCTGCGACCTCAGGCCGGGCCCTCCCGGTCGCCTGCCCCGCCCCGGCCCCGCCCCGGCCCGGGCTACCCGGCCCGGGAGCCGGGGCGCCGGTGCCGCAGCCGAGCCAGGTGAGGGAGCCGGGATCCGGTCTCTGGCCGGGGCAGCGCCGAGCGCCTCTGCCGCGCACGGCCCGGGGCGCGTCAAGGTGACCGGGCGCGCGGGGATGAGCGCGGGGGGCCGCGGGGCTTCGGGTCCCGGGCGCGCGGGAGCGTGGGGCAGGGTCGCCGGCGGCGGGGAGGGGACGCGGCGGGGCCGAGCCTCTTCCCTGCGCCCTCCGAGGGTCCGCCCTGCGCGCAGCCAGCTGCCCAGACCTCCTGGGCAGCTCCGCCGCCGCCCTCCCCGACCCCGAGCATCCGGACCACGGGGACTGCTGGCCGCCGCTAAGGAGATTAGAGCTGCGCTGGAGAAGGCGCGGGGGTGGGGGCGAGGGTAGGGGGCGGGCTAGGCCAGGCGGGGGCCGGACTGGGGCAGGGGCTTTCTGGGACCCAGGAGAGGTCGGGGCTCAGCCGCCGCGCCGGGACCGTGGGACCAGGGCCTGACTGCCCAGGCTCAGAGAGGGTTGCTGACCACTGGGGATCTGCCGTGGGAAGGAGGTGGGGCGGGCAGCATTAGAAAGCAAGGGGCAGTGAGCCTGCGCCGGGCCGCAGGCCGTCCCGAACCGAGTAGGCCCTCTCCCTGCAGGCCCGCGGCGATGGCGGAGAAGGCGCTGGAGGCCGTGGGCTGTGCGCTAGGGCCGGGGGCTGTGGCCATGGCCGTGGCGCTGGAGGACGGGGCGGAGCCCCCTATGTTGACCACGCACCTGAAGAAGGTGGAGAACCATATCACAGAGGCCCAGCGCTTCTCCCATCTACCCAAGCGCTCCGCCGTGGACATCGAGTTCGTGGAGCTGTCCTACTCCGTGCGAGAGGGGCCCTGCTGGCGCAAACGCGGTAGGCAGCAGCGGGTCCTGCGAGCATGTAGGGGACCAGTAGGCCCCTGCCACTCCTCACCGTGCACACGGTTGGATCACAGAGCCCCAGCTTCCCACACCTGTGGGCACTGCAGGACGCTGGGTCCCACTGGCTACTGAAGTGAATAGACCCTAGTAGGGACCTCTGGTCTTTAATGAGTTTTTCTTCTTTAATCTTTTGGGGAATTCCCACTTGTGAGGGCTGGTGTGAAAAGGAGGTGTGTCAAGAGGCCTCCTGGATGTTTAACAATTCCCTTGCTCCTGTTTTTAAAGCTGTTCTCATCCTTGTCATCTAACTCCATTCTTGCCACAGTCCCAAGCAGGAAGGGTGGAGGTTTGGCAGGATAGATGTCACCCTTGTTACTAATAAGGAAACTGAGGCCCCAGGAAGCTACCTTGACTTATGTCCCGCAACTGGTAAAGTAGCAGAGCTGGGCCAGAAGCCCAGAACAGCAGTTTCCTCTCTGCCCCTTCCTTCTCAGCAGGACTGGGGCCCTGAACCCAGACCAGTCCTTATACAGCTATCCTGGGTAGTTGGAGCTTGGAATGGAGAGGTTGGGTTTGTTTCCCAGGGCTGGGTGTGGGCAGGGGTGGAGCTGGGACATTATTGTCTCAGGCTTAAGAATTAGGTTTGGGGCGCTTCAAAGCAGAGCTAGCCATGAGCTGTCTCTGCATTTTCCACCCTCACTCCCCTGGTGACAAAAAACCACAGGGAATGACCAGTGGAAACTGAGGCACCTAGGCTCCCTGCTCATCACCAGGTTCCTAAGGAGCCTCTTTGAGGCCTGAGATTAGCTGTGGGCAAAAGGATGTCATTTCACTGGGCCTTTCATTTCCTCCTAACTCCCACCCCACCCCTGCCCCAGTGCTGAGGATGGACTCCAGGGTGTCGTGCATGCTGTCAAGTGCTCTACACTCAGCTACATTCTTAGCTCTTGGGTTTTTTGTTTGTTTGTTTGTTTTTGTTTTTTAATTTTGAGATAGAGTCTTGCCATGCTGCTCAGGCTGGTCTCAAATTTGCAGTCCTTCTGCCTCAGCCTTCTGAGTAGCTGGGATGACAGGTATGACCCCCTCCTAACTTCTCCTAACTTTAAGGAGAAACGGAGACAGAAAGAAATGTGGCTGGATAGGTCTACTTTTCCTTCGATCTTGCTGCCCCATACTGCTGCATTATCCATTTTGTAATCTCTTCCATTCCTTCATCCTCTTTTGGTCCTCTGTCTTCTGCCTTCCTCTCTCTGACTTCTCTTTTCCCTTGAATTCTTTTCCCCTTCTCTAGAGGACCCAAAGCAATTAAAGGTAGGCAGAGAGGAAAACAGCAAGGGATATGGAGAGAGGGCGATTTCTAAAAGCCAGGTGTGGTAGTGCAGGTCTGTATTCTCTGCACTCAGAAGGACGGTTGCTGTGAGTTCAAGGCCAGCTTGAGTTACACAGTGAGCTGCTAACTAAAAAAGCAAAACCAAACAACCTCCCTAAAGCAAGGTGTGGTGGTACACGCTTGAAATATAAGCACTCAGGAGGTTGAGGCAGGAGGGTAACTGGGATCTTGAGGCCAGGCTGGGCTACATAATGAGTTTCCAATACTATTAATAATCTCAATTAATATTCATAATGACCTATGAAGTCCTTTGGAGCAATAGTATGTTTGTTTTGTTTTGTTTTTTTTGTTTTTTGAGACAGGGTCTTGCTATGTCACTTAAGTTGGCCTGGACTCACTACGTAGCCCAGGCTGGCCTTGAATTTGAGGTGATCCTCCTGCCTCAGCCTGCCAAGTGCTGAGACAACAGGTATGCACCACCATGCCTGGCTCTGGAACAATATTATCATCCTTCTTTTATAAATGAGCACTTAGAGGCCCTAAAGATTGACTTTGCAGACTGCAGCAGGACTAGAACTCTGCTGTCTCTCCAGCCTGAAGGCCTGGCAGGCCTCCTGCACGTGGAGCAGTTGGGGTCCAGAGACAGGGGTTCCTACCCCCACAGAAGCTGTGTGACCTTGAGCAGGTTGCTTACCCTCTCTTGGCCTTGCCCATCCATAAGCAGGGATGGTAACAGGACCCACAGGGGGAGCTCAGAGCATCTGCATCTGTGAAAGTACTTAATGAAAGGCAAGAAAGTGTAAGCCGATATTTGTGCTGGGCCTCAGCTACCAGAGCCTGGATGCAACTAAATGCAGGGAACCTGCGTGCATCCCTGCCAGTTGCTTCTCTTGCACAAGAACTCACTTCCTTGTGGTTCTGAAAGGCCTGGGGTGGAGGGCACCACCCAGCAGCCTTTTGACTGACTGTGAGGGTGCCTGGGACAGGGGACTGGAGCCCATGACTTCCTCTCCTAGTTGAGAGCTTGCTGTGTGACTTGGGTAAGTCCCTGGATGTTCCGGTCCCGGGTGCCTCAGCCGTGTCATCAGAGAAGCAGCCTGGCAGGCAGTGTGGCGGGGCCCTGGGGCAGGCAGGAGCTGATCCCCTTCTGAGAGGCACTGGGTGCAGTGTGCAGAGGAGAGGGAAGCCATCCTTTTGTTCTCTCTGCTAAAGGGTTCCTGGGCACCATGGGCTTGGCAGGAGGCAGTAGCAAGCTCAGTGCTAGTGAGGAGTGGGGCATGGTGTGTCCCCTCACTAGGGCAGGTCCCCCAGTGTAGGAGGCCGGACCCTCCTTGCTGGCTTCATCCTTCCTCTCCACCCTCATCTCACCAGGACTCCCTGTAGAGTCCCTGCTCTCTGTCCTCTGTGTTATTGTCTCTGCATATATTTGTTTGTACTTTTCTTGAACAGAGTTTTCCCTCCTAAAGTCTGGAGAGCCTCTGTGTCTTGGAGTCTTGCTCATCATTAATTCAAATGTCACCTCTTCCAGGAAGCCGCTCCTGACTTCCCCCTTCCCCATCTACCCTCATCAATGCCTTTTCTGCATTTTTGTGGCACATTTGTACCATCCTTCTGTTGTGACTCATTTTTACTGTTCTCCGGGTCATAGATGTTTGCTTGTTTATCTGTCTTATCTAGGCTCTGACCTTCTTGAGTGTCAAAACTTCCCTTCCTCTTTTTCTTGCTCCAGTGTCTGGTCCAGAGCTTGGTACATAGTAGATATCAATAAGCATTAGTCAAATGAGATTTATATAATACAATATTTCATTGTAAATACTCTCTTCACGTCAAGCACTATGTCATATGCTTTATTTAGTTAGCTTATCTCATTGCATCTGCTCAGCAACTCTGTAGGATAGATATAGCATCCTTATTTTACAGAGAAACCTGGGGTTCAGAGAGGTTAACAACTTGCCTAAGGGCACACAGTTAAGTGTGGAATCAGGATTTGAACCCATATTCACTTGACTCCATACTGGTGCTCTTTATGCATAGGCTGCCTCCTATGAGTGAAGATTTTGCTGGGCCATGTTAGGGGCTGGAGAGACAAGCTCAGTGGGCAGACAGAGCACAGAGAAGGCAGTTTTTTTTTTTTTTTTCCAGGATGGGGAAAAAGTTCTGCAAATGCACGCTTACTGAGCAAAACACTTACTGAGCATTTACTATATGCCAGACAGACTGTTACAAAGATGAGTCAGACAGACCCTGCCTCCCAGGAGCTTCCTGACTAAGAGCCTGGAGGGGGGCGAGTGACAGGCACATCAAGTCACAAACATGCTAGTACATCAACAGTCCTGGGCGGTAGGGGGTACAGAAGGCAGACAGCCAGTCCAGCCTTCCCAAGACAGTGAGCCCAGTGACTATGGAGCAGGCGAGGCTCTTCTAGAACCTTGGCCCCCTCCACAGGTTGCTATGAGAGCCATGGTTCCCCATATCCTCCAGAAGATTGTCACGGGTCAGTGCCGGGACCCTGAGGGTCTCTCCTCCATCCTAACCCCACACTGAGCGGAGATTGCCTGCTGCTTCCACCAATAGCCACCTCCATGCACTGTCGAAATCCCTCATCGAAAATCCCTCCCGTTCTACTGCAGGTTATAAGACCCTCCTCAAGTGCCTATCGGGTAAATTCTGCCGTCGGGAGCTGATTGGCATCATGGGCCCCTCTGGGGCTGGCAAGTCCACGTTCATGAACATCCTGGCAGGATACAGGTGAAGATGAGGGTGGAAGGCAGCACTCAGGGAGGAGTCACTTTGGGGGCCTGGGAGCCGACTTTGGCCCTCACCCAACCACTGTCCCTGCAGGGAGTCTGGAATGAAGGGACAGATCTTGGTCAACGGGAGGCCGAGGGAGCTGAGGACATTCCGCAAGATGTCCTGCTATATCATGCAGGATGACATGCTACTGCCGCACCTCACGGTGCTAGAAGCCATGATGGTGAGGACTGGACGGTTGTCTCCTTCCCCAGCTCCTATCCTGTCTGCTGTCCCCTTCACCCTCCTCAGGGAGGACCATGGCCCTGCTCCACTCACACATACTTTTCTTGTCCTCTCGGGTCCTAGGTCTCTGCCAATCTGAAGTTGAGTGAGAAGCAGGAGGTGAAGAAAGAACTGGTGAGCAGGGAACAGGGGCCAGGGCACAGCTGCCCTCTGTGAGGTGCCTGAGCTCTGGGGGCAGCGAATTGGGCTTTGGGGAGCCGCTCTGTGAGCTCTGGGTGGTGCTGGGGGAAGCAGATATTCTGATGCTGACCTGGGACGGGTGGGGTGGGTCCAGGTGACAGAGATCCTCACAGCGCTGGGCCTGATGTCCTGCTCCCACACGAGGACAGCTCTGCTCTCTGGTGGCCAGAGGAAGCGCCTAGCCATCGCCCTGGAGCTGGTCAACAACCCACCTGTCATGTTCTTTGATGAGCCCACCAGGTAGTTCTCTTGTCTCCCCTCAGCCCTGAGCCTGGGCTGGAGCCCGTGTCTTCTCTGTGGCCGGGGACAGAGCCTCTCCTGAAGCCTCCAAGGCCCCCAGTAAAAGCTGACTCCTCTCCTCAGCTCCATCCTTGCCAATCCTATTGCAGCCAGCAGCCCCATCTCTCAGGCAGGCAGAAATCTGGCTGTCCCCGGTGATTGATGCCTCCCTCTCCTCCCCCACAGCCCTTAGTCACCAAGTCCCCTGGATTCTACCTCCTTTTGGGAGCTCTTAGGTCTGCCCCACCCTTCTCTAGTTCCAGTGCTTGGGTTCAGGACATCTTCAACACTGGCCAGCCCCAGCCTCTCCCAGCCAGTTCTCCCTCCAGCCAGTGGCCAGAGTGACTTCCTTCCTGCTTCAAAGCATGCAGTGTGTCCCATTTGCCCTCAGTGTGGCCAGGTGGCTGACAAGGTCCTGCTTGGAACCTATTTGTCCAACCTCATATCTTATGTTTTATGCTCTGATAACGCTGAGTTGCTGGTGATTTCTTGGCTAAACTATGCACTTCATGCCTCTAAGCTTGCACACACTGTCTTCCACCCAGGGCACCCTTCACCTCCATCCTTCTCTTTTGGCCTTCCCCAACTCAACCCTTACTTCTTCCAGACACTAGAAAGCTTCTCTGACTCCTTTCCATCACCCTGTACAAGCATGGCTGATTTCCCACCTCTTTTACCTGTGTTGCTACGGCACTTGCCAACTCGCTCAAATCATCTGAGTTTGTCTGTCTCTCTTTCCTGACCAGTTTTATTTATGCATCGTTGTATTCCAGTACCTGCATACATCAGGTGTTCACGTGGTGCACCCCTGTAATCCCAGCACTGGGGAGGCTGAGGCAGGAGAGTTGATGTGAGTTCAAAGCTGGCCTGGGCTACATAGTAAGACAGGGTCTCAAAAAAAAAAAAAAATGGCAACAAACAAATTCCTGAACCATACAGAGTGTACAAGATATGGAGTTGGCCAATGGGGCCTCTTCCTGCCAGCTCTGTCCCCTTCACAGCAGCTGCCCCACCCCGGAGACTCCCTCCTGCCTGTTGGCCCAGTCCACCTCACTGGGCATCCTGGCTGCTTTTCTCTGGACAGCGGTCTGGACAGTGCTTCTTGTTACCAAGTGGTCTCTCTGATGAAGTCCTTGGCCCACGGGGGCCGCACCGTCATCTGCACCATCCACCAGCCCAGTGCCAAGCTCTTTGAAATGTTTGACAAGGTGAGTGTCTAGGCTCTGAAGAAGACTGGCCTGAGGTGGGGGACAGAAGAGAGTCAGGAGAGATGCTGGGGGGAATCCTGCCTGCCCACTGGTTGCATTTCTGTTTTGTTTTGTTTTTATTTTGTTTTGTTTTGTGACAGGGTCTCGCTATGCAGTTCAGGCTGGCCTTGACTCACAACTCACTCTGTAGCCCAGGCTGAACTGAACTCACAGTGATCCTCTTGTCTCAGCCTCCTGAGTGTTGGGAATACAGGAATGTGCCAACAGGCCTGGCTGGTCGAGTTTTTCTTACCCTTCCTTTTCTGCTGCAGCTCTATATCCTTAGCCAGGGTCAGTGCATCTTCAAGGGCGTCGCCACCAACCTGATCCCCTACCTTAAGGGGCTGGGCTTACACTGCCCCACCTATCACAACCCAGCTGACTTCAGTGAGTGCTGCTGATTGGCTGCAGGGATGCACTGGGGGTGGTCTTGGGGCCCCGCCCTCCCCGTTCACCCGGGAGGGAAAGAAAGATGAGGCCCAGCTGAGCATGGCTCTGTGTCCCCAGTCATTGAGGTGGCCTCTGGAGAGTACGGAGATCTGAACCCCATGCTGTTCAGGGCTGTGCAGAATGGGCTCTGTGCCATGGCTGAGAAGAAGGGCGGCCCCGAGAAGAACGAGGTCCCTGCCCCCTGTCTCGCTTGCCCTCCGGTGAGTCGCGTGGAGTGGGCAGAGTGGGCAGAGGGGAGAAGGGATATGGACAATGGCCCTGCCAAAGTGGGTGTCCCCTAGAGCTGGGACAGGCTTCGGACTTGGGACTGACTGGCCGTGAACACTCGTGTGATTTGGGCCCCCAGTTTTCTCACCCACCCCCTCTCTCAGCAAACTCCACCGCTGCCTCTAGTGCGCTGTCTGCAGAGCTGCACAGGCCATCTGGTGAGCGTGGCCAGTGTGGCCTCTTGTCCTTGCCACCTGGACAGTGATGACACTCACCTCCCAGGAGTGCTGGGGGACCAGTTAGGTCATCGCTGAAAGCTCTGCGCAGGCTGCTGGAGCTGCAGGTGCTTGCCCAGTGCCAGGTCTCTTTAGATGAGACACTGTCACCCTTGAAAAGCCGGGCCTTTGTCATTAATGTCATTATTAAATAATTCTGTGAAACCGGAGGCCTAAGGGTATCCCACACTTTTTATTTTCTAGTACTGGAACTGGAACCCAGAGCCTTTGCACTGAGCTACACCCCCGCCCTTTTTTATTTTGAGACAGGGTCTCGCTAAGGCATTAAACCGCCCAGGCTTTGTTCAAACTTGTGATCCTCCTGCCTCAGCCTCCCTGAGCACTGGAATTATAGGCACGGACCACTGCCTGCCAACAGCTTCCTTCCCCATCCCCTCAATACTAGGGATTTGAACCCTAGGGAACTGAACCTCAATTCTTGAATTGAGAAAAAAAATGTTTTTTTTTTTTTAATTAGAAGACAAAGTCTCAGGGCCAGGGATTTAGCTCAGTGGCTTAAGCGCCTGCCTGGCAAGCGTGAGGTCACGAGTTCGATCCCTGGTACCAAAAAAAAAAAAAAAAAAAAGAAGACAAAGTCTCATTAAATTGCTAAGTTGCCCAAATCAGGCTGAAACTGGTGATCCTCCTGACTTAGCCTCTCTTTCTCTCTCTCTCTCTTTCTCTCTCTCTCTCTCATTTGTAACCCCAAGCCAGTTCCCAGACACATAGCTCAGTGATGGAGCCTCTCCCTCTGCTCTGGGAGGGCCCAGGGGTTTTCCCGCTCACCAGCCCAGGCAGGCAGCAGGCAGCGGGCAGGAGCGGGTAGGCTCACCTGGCCCCATTTCCTCTCCCCAGGAAGTGGATCCCATTGAAAGCCACACCTTTGCCACCAGCACCCTCACCCAATTCTGCATCCTCTTCAGGAGGACCTTCTTGTCCATCCTCAGGGACACGGTAAGGCATCAAGCTGGGGCACAGGAGGTGCAGCACACCTGGTCTTTTGGGCTGTTGGGTCACGGGAACTCAGGATCCTGCCCACAGCCCCCCAGTGTCCCTATGGGCGGGTCTGAGTCCCTGCCCCTGTGGGCCCTGGCCTGAGACACCCCGCCTCTTGTGGCCGCCCCACCCAGGTCCTGACCCACCTGCGCTTTGTGTCTCATGTGCTGATTGGTGTGCTCATTGGCCTCCTCTACCTGCACATCGGGGACGACGCCAGCAAGGTCTTCAACAACACCGGCTGCCTCTTCTTCTCCATGCTCTTCCTCATGTTTGCTGCCCTCATGCCAACCGTGCTCACCTGTGAGCAGAGCTGCCTGGGGGTGGGGGTGGGCCCTGGGGAGGAGGCAGGGGCAGGGCTTGGCCAGCAGCACCCTATCTGCCTGTGTCTCAGTCCCCTTAGAGATGGCAGTCTTCATGCGGGAACACCTCAACTACTGGTACAGCCTTAAAGCGTACTACCTGGCCAAGACCATGGCCGACGTGCCCTTCCAGGTGAGCCTTCTCTCTGGCCTGCCTTCCGCTCTCCCGGCTGGCTTCCGGCCTCCTGCACCTTGCCACTTTCACCCTTCTACTCTCTTAACAAATAGGGATTTGTACCTACTACGTGCCAGACTCCGTGCTGGGCCCTAGGGAGACAGCAGCAGACTAGACTGATTTAGGCTTTTTGATTTTTGTTTTCTGGAGCCTGTGAGTTTAGGCTGGCCTCAAACTCACTATGTAGCCCAGACTGCTCCTGAACTCATAGCTACCCTCCTGCTTCAGCCTCCTGAGGGCTGGGATTACAGCCATGCACCACCATGCCTGGCTCCTTTTTTTAGTTTTTTATTTTGAGACAGGGTCTACTAAATCACTAAATTGCCCCAGCTGGACTTGAACGTGATCCTCCTGCCTCAGTCTCCCAGTGCTGACATTACAGGTATGTGGTACCATGCCCAGTGATGTGAACTCTTAGACTAGGACTCCACACATACAAGGCCCAAGACATGTCAGCTGGTTTTGTTGTGATTGCTGATATTGCCTGTTACAAGCTCATTATGCAAATGTGCTCCTCGTCAGGGTGGACAGTGCCCTGTGCCAAGTCACAGTATTTAGTGGGAGGAGCATAAGCTACATCTTGGCCTCTGGTTATCTCTGGTTGGATTCCTGTGCACAGTCTGCAGAACTGTGTATAATGGAGACAGTCCCTGCCCCCAGAGGTTGATAATCTCTCTATTTAAAAAGAGTAGCTGGGCATGGCAATGCATGCTTGTCATGCCAGTGCTGGGGAGGCTGAGGCAGGAGGATTGTAAATGTGAATCAAGTCTGGGCAACTTAGCAAGACCCTATTTCAAACTAAAGAATAAAAAATAAAAAAGGCTGATGATGTAGCTCATTGTGAAGGCTGTGGGTGTGGCAAAAATAAATAAATAGATAGATAGATAAATAAATAAATAACAATTTGGGGCTTGGTGCAGCTCAATGGCAAAGTGCTGGCCTAGCATCCACACAGTCCTAGATTTGGTCCTCAGCACCACACAAACAAATGCAGGCCAGGCATGGTGGCAAATACCTGTGCTCTAAGCACTCAGGAGGCTGAGGCAGGTGGATTGCTGAGAGTTCAAGGCCAGTCTGAGCTACATATTGAATTCAAGGCTGGCACCCTAAACTGCATGGTGAGACCTTTATCAAAAGACAAACAAAAGGGGCTGGGCGTGGTGGCTCACTGCTGTAACCCCAGCATTTAGGAGGTTGAGGCAGGTGTCTTGTTGCAAGTTTGAGACCAGCCTGGGTTACAAAGTGAACCCAAGGCCGGCCTGAATCGCATAGTGAGACCCGGTCTCAAAAAGGCATAAATAAATAAATAAATAAATAAATAAACTGATATTATGAGTGCATATCAATAGTAAAGTTAAATAAATTAACATGTCTTTCAACACTTAAGTTACATTTTTGTGATAAGAGCAGCTAAGATGTTTAACAAAAAATTCCTGCTACAATGTCATTTTATTAACAGTAGTCCTGGGTTACACACTAGCTCTCTAGAGGTGCTGATCCACCTGTGTGTGTCTTTAGGTCCACACCAGTTGGTAGTCTCAAGGGGGAACAAAACACTGCAGGAGAGAATTAATTCATTAACGATGTAAGAAATAAGCTGGTTCAGATGGAAAGGCCTTTAGGTGCTCTGAGGTCTCTCATGAAAGAGGGGCTCAGGAGTGAGGCTCATAGGGTCACAGAGGGAGGGGACACAGCAGGAACAGGGCTGCAGGCGGGACAGGCCTGGGTACCCTGGGATTAGGCCTATTAGCGGTTTGTTCCCAGTTGAGGATTTTAGGCCTGTGACCTGGTTCAGCGACCCTGCCCAGCCGTGTGCCTGCCCCCAGGTGGTGTGCCCAGTGGCTTACTGCAGCATCGTGTACTGGATGACAGGCCAGCCAGCCGAGACAAGCCGATTCCTGCTCTTCTCAGCCCTGGCCACCGCCACCGCCTTAGTGGCCCAGTCTTTGGGACTGCTGATCGGAGCCGCCTCCAACTCCCTACAGGTGGGAAGGTTGGCATGTGAGGACTCACAGCAGGAGTAGAGTCTTATGGGAGCAATGGGCTGATATCAGGGGTGGCGTAGTCTCCTGGGGCTGCCTTAGTCCTGGTCACCCCTGTGATAGCCTGGCCCCCTTGCCTTCCCCCAGGTGGCCACCTTTGTAGGCCCGGTAACTGCCATCCCTGTCCTCTTGTTCTCTGGATTCTTTGTTAGCTTCAAGACCATCCCCACGTACCTGCAGTGGAGCTCCTACCTCTCCTATGTCAGGTGGGTGCCTCTTCCCTCCCCCAGGAGCCCCTGCCCAGTGCTTCCTCTGCTATACCAGGTCTGGGGCCGTTACCTGTTGGGCAGGGGTACCTGGCTGGCTGCAGAGGTGAGGCTGCAGCTGGGCTTTGGGAGTTTGCTGAGGGAGCAGGGACTGTTGCTCCATGCCCTGCTTACCTAGGTATGGCTTCGAGGGGGTGATCCTGACCATCTATGGCATGGAGCGTGAACAGCTGTCCTGCTTAGAGGAATCCTGCCAGTTCCAGGACCCGCGGAGCATCCTGCAAGCGCTGGATGTGGAGGATGCAAAGCTGTACATGGACTTCCTGGTCTTGGGCATCTTCTTCCTGGCTCTTCGGCTGCTGGCATATCTTGTGCTCCGATACCGGGTCAAGTCTGAGAGATAGAGCCTTGCCCTGGCCTTGCCCAGCCCCCGCAGCTGAAAACCCCCAGCCCCAGCCCTTTGGGGCTGTTTTAACCTTGTAGACTTGGGCACTGGTGGCCCTCAGATGCTCCAGACTGGCTGTCGGACTGTACTGCCAGCCGTCAGCTGCCAGCTGTGGCCCTGGCATGGGGACTCTGGGTCACCCACCATGCCCAGGAACCTCCCCAAGTTGATGCACTTTGTAGCTTCTCCCTCTCTCCACCACCTGCATGCAAAGACCTCTGGGAGGCTCCCACCCTCCTTCCTGTCTGTGGTGCCCTGCTCTGTTGTCTGCCTGGGAGCCACAGCATCTCTGGGTCCCTACTTACAACTGACCAAAGTGGCCCCCTCTGGGGGTCCCCGCTGCTGCAGCAGTGTTTGTACACCAGGCTGCTGTAAGGTTGGAGTTCCGGGGCTGGGCCCTGGTGGGGTCCCCTGGGGGTCTGGTCCTGGATGTTGTGGAGAGCCGGGAGGGACTCTGGAAGTCTCTTTTTCCTCCTACCTCTCTTCCACTCCCAGATCCTGGACATGGGCAGTCTGCTGGGACAGAAGCTGGATTTTCTGTCTGGGTCACCACTCTCAATCCTGGGGATTGGAGAGGCCAGGGGGTGTTCCACACTGCTCCTATACCTTCAGTTGGGGGCAGGGCCAGGGGCATTCTGCAATACTGTCTGTGATTCTCTCCCACGGGCCACTGCAACTGGAGAATGCACTTTATTTTGGAGGGTGACAGGGAAGATGCAACCCTCCCTTCTTGCTGCTCCTGACATAGGGTTCTACACACTGCCCCCCCCCAGTGTTATGGGCCCTACATGCAAACAGGCAATCAGCCCTCCATAGGCTCCACTCTGACGGCTCACAGGAAGAGTAGAGGTGGTGGGGTGGTGGCAGGGGGTGCTGTGGGGAGGGCAGTGCCAACTGCCTCCTGGGGATCCCACACTGGAAAAGCTAAGGATGGGGCTGGTACTGCCCAGGTGGACTCCAGGGTCTGGAGGTGTCTACACCTCAGTCTTCCCTCCCTCCTGAACCAGGGGTGGCACTGGGCATGAGGCTCTTGGAGTCATTCGGGAGCCAACAAGCACAAGCATGGGCATAAGTTGGCCTTTGCCCCCGCCACCACACAGCCCTCCTTTTGTGCTCTAAGCTGGCATTCCCACTCTCCTGTCCCTTGTCCAGCCACCTGCCCTTCCCATCAACAGGTGGCCCCTGTGCCTCAGAATGACAAGCCATGGACATGCAGGAGGCAGACACCCCTAGAACATGTCTGACTCTCCTGCTGGGCCCAGGAGCATTCTGATTTTCCCTCCCCAGGGCTTTCCCTTTACTCTCGTACACAACCCTCTCTGCCTTCTCTGATTCTCCTTCCACAGAGATGCCAGTTGTACTGGTGGGATTTCACCCATTATTAATAAAACCTATATTTATACAGTATTCAGTGTGTTTATTCTGCCGCCATATCCACGGGTTGTAAGGGAGGCCTCAAAGCTCTTGGCAAGAGGCCTGTCTGCTTCAGGGCGCCAGCGGCAGGCAGTGGTAAGTCCTGGGGCAATCAAGTAAGGGGAAAAAAATCCAACGGGGAAATGTGTGTCTGATGAAATATTTCTATCATGCTTTCTACTCCCCAGTGCTTCAGGGTCATCCTCTCAGGGGCGTCCATGCTAACCCCACAGTCCTCCCGTTGTGTGGATGAGAGGACTGTGTTATGGCATCTACTATGGGCCCTCAACCAGCAGAGACGGAGCCAGGCCTGGAGGCCAGGTCTTCTGCTCCGCATTCCTGTCCTTGGCACTGGCTGGTGCCCCGTTCATGGTGGATCCTCACTCTGCCTGTGCCGCTCCGTGTCTGGTAACACACACACACACACACACACACACACACACACACACACACACAGACTGCAAATATTCCTAAAAGTGTTAAACATTTACAAAGTCACACAATTATGTTTCCTCGGGAGCTAATGAAAGCAAATAGCTGTTCTGGAGCCAGCAAGAGTCCTTCTGGCACACAGAACATTTGTAGAATGGTTCACATTTTTGCAAAGGGAGTTTTTATGATTTTCACAGCAAACCCAAGAGGTGACTAGGAGGTTGAGGCAAGAGAATCACCATGATAACTATCACTTCCTTCTTTTGATATAAGAAAAATATAATTTCCTCTGCCATGCTGCCTGGCCTTAGAGTCAGTCAAATGTGCTAAGTTTGTGGTCTCACCAGATTAAAGAACGAAGATAAAACCCAAGGAGTAAGTTAGGAAAGTTTTATTGGAAATAAAGAAAAAAAAAAGCTCCTAATTAAAAAAAAAAAGCTGAGTCCCAGAAAGAACAGCAAAAACAAAACCAAACCAAACAAAACCGAAAAACGGGCCCAGTAGCCCCTGGAGCCAATTGTCACAGGTAATTTATATGGCAGAATCACAATGTGGGTACAATATGGGTCAGACTACAGTCAACTTATAGGATTACAAATATAGTCACTTGGTTTGATCCAATAGGGAAACAAGTCACATAGCATGAGTACATGTAAAGAACAAAGGCGTTGCTGGGGATTTAGCTCAGTGGCTTAAGTGCCTACCTGGCAAGCGCAAGGTTGTGAGTTCGATCCCAAGTACCAAAAAAAAAAAAAGAACAAAGGCCTTTTGGGGAAGGGAGGTATTCCAGCTTGTAGCTAAATGTCTCCCCACAAAGCCTCATGTGCTCACAGGTGGGGCTTTTCAGAGGTAGATGGATCTAGGATGTGTGTTTATGGATTAAGGATATGTAGTAACTAAATTAGTACATTAATTGGTTTAGCATAACTCTGAATAATGGCACGGCCCACCCTGGGTGTGGGTAGTGCTACCCAATAGGCTTATAGCCTGGATGGCATAAAAGGGAAAGGAAGCCTCACTGCTGGCACTGCTTCCGGCCTGCCCTGCCATGGACTATTTCTCCTCTGCCATGCTGCCCTGCCTTAGATCCAGCTGACTATGAACTAAAACCTCTACAAACTGTGAGCTAAAATAAACCTTTTCTCCTTTAATACTCTAATACTTGTGTCAAATATTCTGTCCCAGCAACAAGAAAATCAACTAAGATTGGAGGAGAGTATGAGGAATATGGGTTTAGATATTCTGGTCACACACCTATGTGTCTGATGCCTAGCTGGGCCCATTGGACCAGGTGCTGCTAATTATAGTATAATCCCAAACTACTGTTTATTTTACAGGCCTGGCTATGGCATCTCTATCCTGAGACCTGGCTCTCTCTAGATTTGTCTCTAGCCACAATTCTCATGTCTATTTTTTTGTGATGACTTCCTTGAGGGCTCAACCCCTCTCTTGACCATATATGAATTTTTATCTAACTTAGATGTCTGTAATACTTTTTCATTTTCATTTATTTTATGCATAAGTTATTCCCGTGCCATGTTTTTGTTTCTTCGGTTTCTTCTGGGATATCTTTTTCTTCTGTGCAACTTCCTCCTCTAGTTTAGTAACAGTTTGTTCCTTTTCAGTAAGGATCATCCCAATGTGGCCGAGGGAGCCTGTCTGTAATACTTTTAGAGAAAAGGAAACCAGAGTTGGGAGAAATGACTTGAGCAAGCTCTTAATGCACTATGCTTTGCCATTGGTGAGCCATGCCCTGTGCCTCCCACTGGTCCCCTAATCTGCCAATCTGGAGATAAAATGTGTTCTGCCATCCAGGTATGCATCCCTAAGCATCGCCCTAAGTGTGACACTATTTCCCAGATCGCTGCTGGCACTTGGTAATCATGCTCTTTACCACAACCCAATGTTCTGTGTGAGGGCCTCTGCAGAGTACTGGAGCTGACCAAGACAGTTCTCCCTGCTATGGCTCTTAGGGCACCTTGCACCCCATCCTGAGGTCAGACACGAGAGGACGTGCCCGAAGCATGACTCACAGTGTGTCTGTCTGCAAGGCACCAGTCAAATTACATGTTATTAATAAAACTTATATGGCTGTCCTGCCCATGGGGGAGGGGAGCAGTTCGCTGGGGCATGTTTGGTAACTGCAGCCAGGTGATCACCTGCCTGACAGGGCTGGTAAAGGAAGTGATACTAGAAGAGTATGACAGGCCCAAAATGTTACCCTGAGACCACAGTGACAACTTGCTCTAATTCCTCTTCTTCATCCCACTCTACTCCCCTCAGAAAACTTCTGTTAAAATATGGACTATGCCATGTTCCCCTGAGTTTCTCTTGCTAAGTTACCCAGGTTAGCTTGAACTTGGGACTCTCCTGTCTCAGAATTATCTCTCCTACCTGCCCTGACTTATTATATTTTTATTTTTTATTTTTTAGCATCCAGTTCAAATGTCATCTCTTCTGCCACAAGCGGTAACTTATGCTTCCGGGCTTTCCTAACACTTTTTTTTTTTTTTTTTTTGTACAAGGGATCGAACTCACAACCATGTGCTTGCAAGGCAGATGCTTATGCTGATAAACTAAATCCCCAGCCCAACACTTTGCTTCTGAGGCATGTGATCTGTAAACTCGGCTTGCATGTCTTGTTCTGGTGAGCAACCCAGGACTTCGTGCTGAGGCTTAGACCTGAGGCTTTGGGCCCTCAAAGCTCCCACCTGGTGCCACACAAGGAACACACTGGGCTCACATAGCCCAGATGGAGGAGGCAGCCATGGAAGCAGGTGCTCCATACCAGTCCAACAACACATAGTGAATGAATGGACAAATGCCTAAATAAAATACCAACACTGCCTTCAGCTGGGATGGGGTAGACCACAAAGCCCTCTTCCCAGCCTTGCCCTGGGGAGTCTGTGAGATCCTTGCACACTTCTGTTCCCCGCACATTGCACACCTGTGTTTGCAGGTGGAGGCGTGCTTTGGTTATGGCCGGTGGGTGGTTCTTCCCTCTGCACTATGTGAAACCCTGGGTGTTCCTCATGAGGCATAAGGGTGTGGCTCTGAGGATCTGAATCCTCAGACAGGAAAAGCAAGTTGGTGTGGGAACTGTCCTTCAACCCCATTCTTCTTAGATCCTCACCAAAGTGACAAGAAACTGCATACAAAGATCTGGGGCCTAAAGAGGGTCAGGTACAAAAACGAAGACCCAAAGCCAAGTGTGGCAGCGCATGCGTGTAATCCCAGCATTTGGGAGGCGGAGGCAGGAGGATCGCTGGGAGTTCAAGGCCAGCCTGGGTTACAAAGTGAGCTCAAGGCCAGCCTGAACTGCATAGTGAGACCCTGTCTCAGAAAGAAAAAAATCAAACAAACAAAAGGAAGGACCCAAGAAGGGTTCAAGTATTTGAGAAGGTGACAGGGGTGGAGGTGGGGTGGGAGAGACAGGGGGAAAGATGCCCTGGTGATGAGCATTTCAGGAAGTCCCTGGGGTGAGGTAGGAAGGCCTGGGTCCCAGATTCTGGTACTGGATCATCAGGTTCCCACCTGGGTCAGCCTGCCAAGTCTTTTCACCCTTCTGAGCTTCAGTCTTCATCTGTGAAATGGGCGTATCAACAGCCCAGCCTGGGAGGTGGTTAGTTAGGTCACTGGGCCGGGCTAGCCCTTGGGAACCTGCAGGGGGCAGTGCCGGCGGCTGGGGGACGCGAGGGTACGGAAGGCGGTGCCCGGGAGCGGGCGGGTCGGGGGGGGGGGCACGGAGTCTCCGCCCCGCGCCCCTGTCGCGGAATCTTCCCGCCGGGACCCCGCGGCCAAGGCACCGAGGCTCGCGCGCTCGGGTGCGCGCTGCGGGGCGGCTGGGCGGGCGCAGGCGGGCAGGAAGTGCCGCGCCGAGGGAGCCGGGAACTGGGAGTCAGCGCGACAGGGCCGCGGCCACGGGCTCCCGGGCCTGGGCAGCCGCGGGTAAAGGCCTAGATGGGTCGGGTCGCCCCTCAGGCCCGGCTGGGCGGCTGCGCTTGGCTGGAGTGCGGCGGGGGTGCGGAGTGGGGAGGCGCTGAGCCAAGCTAGGAGTTCTCAGCTGGAGCGAAGGGCACTGGGCTGGGCCGCTGGGAGGGGCTGGGTGTTGATCGCAGCTTTTCCTGTGGGTCCCCAAAGCCATGTGAAAGTAGGAGAGCTGCTTGGGACTCAGCCTGGTGCGTGTCTTTGGACCTGTGGGAACACTGTCCCTGTACTGCCCTGGAGACCAGGGTGATCTGCAGAGAATTGTGACCCTGTGCGTCCCACCGTGACTCAGTGGCTCTGGTGCTAACCCTGAACTTTCCCAGGGTTGGGGAGGGGGCGCTCTTAACCCATCCCCATCTCCTGTACTCATACTTTGAGTCCTGTCAACACCCTAGCCAGCTGCTGCACTGGTTGGGCCTGCTAAGTCCTGCCACCCTATGCAGCCACATAGGGAAGGGTCCACTCGCTTATCCTCTGACCTCTGTAGACCCCGCGGCTCTGGGTACAAGCCTGCATTTAGGGGTGCTGTGGAGCTCAGGAAAGGCTTCCTAAGAGAGAAGACTTTCGAACAGTATTTTAAAAGATTGGGATTCTGATAGTGAAGAAAGGTCATTCTGAGCTGAGTAACGTAAGCATAAAGTTCAGAAAGTGAGTGATGGAAAACCATGGCTGCTGGGGCCGCTGTTTGCGGTGGTCACGAGAGGAAGACGCTGACAGACTGTGTAACGCCTGGTGTCTGCCTCTTAGATCCTCGGACTCACATCGTGCTATGGAGAAGAGGCTGTGCACAGCATAAACAGGTAACCAGCGAGGAAAACCTGCCTCTTACAATGGAAAACCTTTTTTTTTGAATGGAAAACCGTTTTAAGGAACCTCTTAAGAAGTGTATCTTGTGTGGGAAATGTGGATGATAAGAATGTGCAGTTTTTGTCCAAGTTTATTTCTCCATATTCTGGCTGCATTCACGGGAGGCATATAGCAGGTCTTCCTGGGAAGAAACAGAAAGAAATGTCAAAAGGGATTAAGAGAGCTCAAATAATGGGATTTATGCCAGTTACATACAAGGATTCTGCATATCTCAAAGACCTTAAAGTTTGCAACATCTAGGGCCAGAGATTTAGCTCAGTGGTATAAGCACCTGCCTAGCAAGTGCAAGGTTGTGAGTTCGATCCCTGGTACCAAAAAAAAAAAAAAAAAAGAAAGAAAAAAGTTTGCAACATCAATAATGGTAATAAATTTCATAAAGTTATTACCGATAAACTCACTTTATAGTAAGTAGTTGTATGCCATTGTTGAATCATACTAACCTTTGGGTAGAAAAGTGTTTCAAGACTCAGGCTTCTCCCCATACCACTGAATGTTCACTGAGTAGATCGTGTATTGGAAAACTAATATTCTTTACATTGTCTATGCCTGGAATAAAAGTGGCCCTGTATGACTGTCAAAAAACATGAGAGTAAGAACGCAGTGAGCCTGGAGCGTGAGGCTGGGGCAAACTCAGAATAACTGTGGGCCAGGCATGGGCTACTTGTCAGTAACCTTGGACTGTGGGGCAGTCTGGACTGAGGGACCGGAATGGACTAAGACTGCAGGCAGAACGCCCCCGTTGAAATGAGGCTCTGGGACAAGTGACCAGAAGGCAGAGCAGTGGGGAGGGGCTGGAGGACGTGTCGTTCCCACTGATAGAAGAGGCAGGGGATTGAACAAAAATGTCAGGAAGTCAGTTTTCCAGTGTCGCCTGGGTATTTAGGAAGAGCCGTGGCGAAGTAACTAGAAGGGGAAAGGGAAGGATGAGTCCACTTTCACATGGGTGAAGTTTGAAGCAGAATGTCATTATGACTGTCAAGTCGGAAGTCGGAAGTCTGTTCTCTCATTTATTATTTATATCGGCCTCAAAGGCAGCTTACATAAAAGTCACAGAGAAGATAAAATGATAAAAGCATTAAAACTCAGCTAAAAGGATCTGATGGTTGGAGACCAAAGACAGAAGGAAGTAGATAATAATTACTGGAAAATGTAGTTCTGCAATTTTTTTTTTTTTGGTGCCGGGGATCAAACTCATGACCTCACGTTTGCCAAGCAAGCGCTTATGTGGCTGATCTAAACCCCCAGCCCCAAGGAAAATATAGACTGGAAAGCTATTTAAAATGAACACAGGACTCCTAGCTGAGCTCGCTGGCAGCCAAGTGGGGAGAAGGGACATTTAAAAGGAGAATTTGGCATTTTGTTTGGTTTGGTTTGGTTTTTTGAGACAGAATCTTGATCTGTAGCCCAAGCTGGCCTCAAACTTGTGGTGATGCTCCAGCCTTGGCCTTGTGAGTGCTGGGATTACAGGCATGCACCACTGCACCCAGCTTCTAAAAGCAGATTATTGGGCTAGCGTCAGGACCAAAGCGTTTATGAAGCCTTAGGAGAGAGGCAAGCAGCGGTAGGAGATGAAATGGAATCATTCAGGTTGGGATCATCAGAGAAGGAGGAGAGTGGGACGCTGGCCAGGGCAATATCTGAGGGAAGGCTAAGCCCAGCCTGGGGGGATGCCCATCCTCATGGCACGGGGCAGGGCTGTGTGGGAGGAAGGCAGGGAGGTGGGTGGTGGCCATATATTCACACCATTCTCCTTGCAGGGGATCGGGACGAGAAGGTGGTGATAAGTGCCCCAGGCTCTGACTTTTTCTCCCAGAATGAGGTGGGGGCGCCATTTGTCCAGGGCGTTTTGGGGCTCTGGTCTGGGAAGAATACCCCGGCTACCAGGTGAGTGAGAAGCAGGGGCCTCTGTTTCTACCTCTCCCTGCTTTTCAGAGTCTGAACAGCATCTCTTAGAGAGCAGGGATCCCAGACACCAGGGGTACTAGGCCCAGCTCTGGTTCTCTGTGTGTTAACCTTCCCATGTCACCTCACCTCTCTGAGCTTCCTTTTTCCCAGCCTAAAATAGGAGAATGGGACTAGATGATCTTCTGGGGTCCCTTCTAGCTCCACGAGTCCAGGAATATTTGTCTGATGTTCTTTTGCATTTAACAGATATGAAATATTACCCTAAGTGCCGGGTCCTGGGTTAGGTTCTAGATATGTAACAGTGAACAAAAACAGATGGGGTTCCTGGTTGGGATCTCTTATAGGGGGTGGTGAATGCTAAGCAGATAATCACATAATAAAATGTAGGACTGCACAATAATTACTAAAGAGGGGTGCTTCGCGTTGCTATGAGAACAAGTAAGGACTCTGTCTGGGGAGGAAAATGTAGACAGGGTCTGGAGACGCTTTTTCTTCCATCTCTCTGCAGATGATCGCAGTCCCTTTCTGATCCACTGGAGTTGGCCAGCTAGAGGGGAGCATCCCCTTGGGCCGCTTAGGTGAGGCCTTGATGTCATGCCTTAGAATGCACCTCAGGCACAGCCCAGGAGACTGGAAAGGGCCTGGACATGCCACGAAGTTGATCCTCTTGGAGAGGGGAGTGTGGTTCTTCCAGTGGGTAGGGCATAGAGGCGGCTCCCAGGCCTTGGAGGAAGTTGGCTTAGATCACCTATGTAGAAATCATGGTGGGGGCAAGGGAGCACCTGTGAGAAGTGGGTAGACCTAGCAATTATCAGCATGAGTTTCATGCAGGCAGTTGGTTGTGGGGCATAGAGGGCCGGGGTGAAGTCTTAGTCCCTGGGAAGGCGTGAGAATTGGGTGTCCAGTGTCAGGCTTGGGTCTCATGTAGTGGGAAGTCCAGCAAGGCAGGCTGGACTCAGAGCCTGTGCAGGGCTGAGTTCCATATCCAAGCCTCAGCTCATCCTTTCTCCTTACCCCCAGGGCCTTTGTACGCCTCCATGGAAGCTCAGCAGACAGTGCTCCCCACAGTGCTCCCCAGGCCAGGAGGCATGCACAGCTGTTCCGGAGTCCCTCTGCAGTTGGTAAAGGACTGGTTGGGATCCAGATGGTGGGAGGGGTGGAGAGGAGAGACCTGAGAGGGGAAGCAGGATGAGGGAGGTTAGAGGATTCACTGCCCTCATCCTTCAGCGGTCCCTCCTTCCCTGCCTGCAATACTTGTACAATGCACACTGACTGTGAACAAAGCACTTGAGACTCACTACCTTCAGCTAACTTTGGGGTGAGCAGCCAGGTTAAGACTATGCACAGATATCTCACCATGAAGCCGGTCAGCACAGCCTCAGCATTAAGTTCCAAAGGCTCCCCACCATCTGCCACAGGAGTTTTAAATTTCCCAGACACCCCTATTTTCTGACGGAGTCCTGGCTTCCAGTATCTGGGTGCTGTCTTGATGCCTATCCTGACTCTAACTCCAGCATCTCCAGCCCCTTTCCCTGACCCAGGTCTCTTGCCTTCCCATCTAGAAGCTATACATCAGCACCGCCAGAACCTGGCTGAGTGGTTCAGCCGGCTGCCCAGGGAGGAGCGGCAGTTTGGCCCAACCTTTGCCCTCGACACAGCCCACGTGGACCCTGTGATCCGTGAGAGCACCCCTGACGAGCTGCTTCGGCCTTCTTCAGCACTGGCCTTGGATCATCAGTCACCCTCAGTGGGGCTCCCCCCGCTGGCCCTGTCTCAGCTCTTCAACCCAGATGCCTGTGGGCGCCGGGTGCAGACAGTGGTGCTCTATGGGACTGTAGGCATGGGCAAGAGCACGCTAGTGCGCAAGATGGTCCTGGACTGGTGTTATGGGCAGTTGCCGGCCTTCGAGCTACTCATCCCCTTCTCCTGTGAGGACCTGTCATCCCTGGGCCCAGCCCCTGCCTCCTTATGCCAACTTGTAGCCCAGCGCTACACGCCCCTGAAGGAGGTCCTGCCCCTGATGTCTGCTGCCGGCTCCCACGTGCTCTTTGTGCTCCATGGCTTGGAGCGGCTGAACCTGGACTTCCGGCTGGCAGGCACAGGGCTTTGCAGTGACCCGGAGGAACCAGGTGCACCAGCTGCCATCATTGTCAACCTGCTGCGCAAATATATGCTGCCTGAGGTAAGTGACCCGTGGCTACACTCCGCCACTGCTGCCCCGTGACCTGCCCTCTAAGGCATCGGTGACGAACTTATGGCATGCATGTGGCAGCAGGCAAGTGGAGCCCTCTGTCTGCACGCCAGCCAAGTGCATGAGCTGTTTTTTCTAAACTAAAACCTCAGTATTCAAGTTTATTTACAATGTTGGCACTTGGCGGTAAATAAGTGGGTTTGGGATCCTTGCTCTCTAAAAGGGTTGCCATGGGCCAGGGATTTAGCTCAGTGCCTTAAACACCTGCCTGGCAAGCGCGAGGTCATGAGTTTGATCCCTGGTACCAAAAAAATAAAAATAAAAATAAAAGGGTTGCCATTACTGCTATAGGGAGACTTGGGTCCTGGCCCACGTTTGTCAGGTAGGAAAGGCCCTGGCTAGTTTACATCCTGGCCTTTCTATTTCCCAGTTGTGTGATGCTGAGCAAGTGATTAACTTCCCCAAGCTTCAATTCCCAGCATCATAGAGTCATACTGATCAAGTGAGATCCTGTGTGCAGTGTGCTCAATTCGGTGTCCTGGACCATCATAGATGCTCAGTAATTGTTAGTTACGATTATTATAGTCATTGTTCTCTTCATCCTTGAATGGACACTCAGTCTTCAGTGGTTTGACGTAATCAGGGCACTTAGGGGCTTTTTTTGTTTGTTCGTTTCTAGAGACAGGGTCTTGCCATATAGTTCTGGCTGACCTTGAACTCACTATGTAGCCCAGGGTGATCTTGAGCCCACAGAGATCCTCCTGTCTCAGCCTCCAAAGTGCTTGGATTACAGGTGTGCCAGGCAAGTCTTTCTTAACCCTCAAATATGCCGTTCCCAGGCCAGCATTCTGGTGACTACTCGGCCTTCTGCCATCAGCCGTATCCCCAGCAAATACGTGGGCCGCTATGGTGAGATCTGTGGCTTCTCTGATACCAACCTGCAGAAGCTTTATTTCCAGCTCCGCCTCAACCAGCCCGACTGCGGGCACAGTGCAGGGATCTTGGCCACACCAGCTCAGCGGGACCACCTGGTGCAGATGCTGTCCAGGAACCTGGAAGGCCACCACCAGATCGCCACTGCCTGCTTCCTGCCCTCCTACTGCTGGCTTGTCTGTGCAACCTTGCACTTCCTGCATGCTGCGACACCTGCTGGCCAGACCCTCACAAGCATCTACACCAGCTTCCTGCGGCTCAACTTCAGTGGGGAAACGCTGGACAGTACTGACCCCTCTAATTTATCCCTGATGGCCTATGCAGCCCGAACTATGGGCAAGTTGGCCTATGAGGGTGTGTCCTCCCGCAAGACCTACTTCTCTGAAGAGGATGTCCGGGGCTGCCTGGAAGCTGGCGTCAAGACGGAAGAGGAATTTCAGCTGCTGCATGTCTTCCGCCGGGATGCCCTGAGGTTTTTCCTGGCCCCGTGTGTGGAGCCGGGGCACCTGGGAACCTTTGTGTTTACCGTGCCTGCCATGCAGGAGTATCTGGCTGCCCTCTACATCGTGCTGGGTTTGCGCAAAACAACCCTGCAGCGGGTGGGCAAGGAGGTGGCCGAGCTGGTGGGCCGTGTTGGGGAGGACGTCAGCCTGATACTGGGCATCGTGGCCAAGATGCTCCCTCTGCGGATTCTGCCTCTGCTCTTCAACTTGCTCAAGGTAACAGCCCCAGGACCCTAGCCTTGCTCTTCCCTCCCAGGACCCCAAACTGCTTACCATCTGGCTCCTAGAGCGCTCGCCCTTCTCCCACTAGAAAAGCACTGCCTTTGGCACCGGTGCAAGTCTTTACCTAAGCTCTGGCTTTAGCTTCTGCTGGGGTTAAGGCCTGAGGAATGAGAGGAAGAAGCCACAGGCTGGGAGAGGCTTGGGGCTGGGAGGGCATGAGGGCATGGGGACCTTCCTGACAAGCCCAGATGGATCCTAATAGCAGTTGGCTTCTTCCATCTCTTCTCCTAGTCTTTGTTGCCAGGAAGCAGGGGTCACTACAGTCCAGGATCTGTCCTTTGCTTTGCCAGCTCAGAAACTTGATTGCATCTGTTTCCCCAGATGCGATTGGGATCTGGGAGTGATGACTCATCCTAATTCAATCACAAGAGTCAGGTTTACAAAGCAGATGCTGTTTTATTCATTTATGCTAGGAGGATGAATGCATTGGTAATTGGCTTAGGATACTCCATCCTAGGTGCAGGTCTGCCCCAGAAAGCCATCGAGGGCCTGAGGGCTGGTCCGGGAGAAAAGCGGTACACAGATCTCCCGAGGGATGAGAAAGCCACTGTCTGCTGTCTGCATGGTACTTCTTTAGGCTTATTCCTTTCATATCGATCCGGAATTGAAACATAATTATGGTCCCTTTTATGTAGGTTTTTAAAAATTTTGGTGTTTTTTTGAGGCAATCTCCCTGTGCAGTCTAGGTTGGGCTTTAACTTACTGTATCCAGGATGGACTTGAACTTGTGGTGATCTTCCTGCTTCAGCCTCTCAAGTGCTGAGATTGTAGGTGCGCACCACCATGCCTGGCTTTTTTTGAGACAGGGACTTGCTTTGTAGTTCGGGCTGACCCTGAACTCACCGTGTAGCCCAGGCTGACCTCAAACTCTCAGCAATCCTCTTGCCTCAGCCTCCTGAGTGCCAGGATTACAGGCATTTGCCACCATGCCCAGCTCTTATGATCCCTTTATAAATTAAGAAACTGAGGCTTGGGCCGGGGATTTAGCTCAGTGGCTTAAGTTCCTGCCTGGCAAGCGCGAGGTCATGAGTTTGATTCCGGGTACCAAAAAAAAAAAAAGAAACTGAGGCTCAGAGAGAACAAAGTTGTCCAAGATCACTTAGATAGTAAGTAGGTAGGGAGATTGCTGCAAGTTCGAGGCCAGCCTGGGCTACAAAGTAAGTTCAGGCCAGCCTGAACTGCATGGTGAGACCCTGTCTCAAAAAAAAAAAAAAAAAAAGTAAATAGAGTAACTGGGAAGTGAACAGAGTTTTCAAAAGTGATTGTGAGTACTGTGCTGTTTTTGCTAAAGTATCCTGATATTTCAGGGATGTTTCTACCCCACTGTGGTGCTTCACTAGGTAACCCCGTTTTTTTTCTAGGAACATGTCAGTAAGTGGTCTTGAAAAGGCAAAGTCTTCTTTTTTTGTTTTTTTTTTTTTTTTGAGACAGGGTTTTGGGCCAGGGATACGGCTCAGCAGCACAGCGCTTGCCTGGCAAGTGCTAGGTCATGAGTTCGATTGCTGGTACAAAAAACAAAAACAAAAAAATAAAAAACAAAACAATCAAGACAGGGTTTTGCCCTTGAACTTGCTATGTAGCCTAGGCTGGTTTCAAACTCATAGCAATCCTCTTGCCTCAGCTTCCTGAGTGCTGGGATTACAGGTGTGTGCTACCATATCCAACGAGTGTTTGTAGAATTTTAGAGTGTTTTTTTTTTTATAGACATAAAATATAAAAGTTAAGAGCAAGGATCCAGTAGTCTAGCAACCTGGGTTCAAATCCCAGGCTCTGCCACTTACTATGTAACTCTTGACAAGTAACTTGCCCAATGTGGTGACACATGCCTGTAATTCCAGCACTTAGGAGGCTGAGGCAGGAGGATTGCTATGAGTTTGAGGCCAGCCTGTACTATATAGTAAGACCCTGCCTCAAAAAGAAAGAAAGGACGCCGGGGATTTAGCTCAGTGGCTTAAGCGTCTGCCTGGCAAGTGCGAGGTCATGAGTTCAATCCCCGGTACAAAAAAAAAAAAAGAAAGAAAGGAAGAAAGACAAATAGATAGATAGATAGAGTAATGAATTAATGAATTAATGAATTAATGAATTAATCCTTAGCATCTGGAAGATAGTAAGTGCTATTTCATTGTTGCTCAAGCATAAGTGCAGGTACATGCAGATAGGAAGGTCACAGCCACAGCTGAGGCTGCTGCACACATTTTGGGGGTGCTTATTGTGTCAGGATTGCAGTTAGGGGCTTGGGGCCTGCTGGGATGGAGAGTTCTCCAGTTGTCTTCAATTTAGTGATTTAGGGAGATCCTGTATCAAAACATAAAAAGGGCTGGGGATGTAGCTCAGTGTAAAGGCACTGGGTTCAATCCTCAGTACCACAAGAAACAAAACAAAATAAAAAGCAAAAAACCTCAGGAAACTGAAGTGGGAAGATTGAGAATCCAAGGCCAGGCTGGGCTGCGTGGCCAATTCAAGGCCAGCCTAGACTACATAACTAGACCCAGTCTGCCGGTCCCCCAGGTGAAAAAAAACCCAGATGATAGAGGAGGTGCCACAAAACTATCTCATAGTCCAGTGCTGGAGGAATAGAACCTTTCTGCTTCCCTTTTAGAACCGTTGTAAGGGGCTGGGAGTATAAGGTCAGTGGTGGAGAATCTATCTAGCATGTGTGAGGCCCTGGGGGCAGCACCCGAACCACAATAAAACAAAACCAGAGCCAGCAGGGTGGAGATGACTTTGCAAACCTTCCCAGACATCCATTTCTTTGTCAAATATTTGAATGCCTGCTATGTGCCAGGCAATGTGTCAAGATTTTGAGGGAAAAATCAGTGAACAGAATTGCAGGTTTCTACCCTTTCTGATCTTGCAGCCTGAACACAAAAAATGTCAACATAACTACATAATGAGAAACTATGGTAAATGCCTAGAAAGAAAAGTTCCAGTGTGTGTAAAGTGTATGTCGGGGGGACCCTGGCATTGGGGATGGGTGATCAGGAAAGCTTTTCTGTGGAAAGGTATTTAGTCTGATCCCTATAGGATGAGTCAAGAGTTGAATTTGGGGAAACACCCCAGAAAGAGGCAGCATTGTGGAGGCTCTGAAGGAGGGGAGACATCGGCACCATCAAAAAGATGAGCAAAGCTGAAAGGCCTGGGGCGTGGTGAGCAGGATGGGAGGCTGGTGATGGGTGCATGGTGTTTGGTGGAACCCCATCCCACAGAGCCTTGAGGTAGTAGGAAGGAAGTGTGCCAATCGTAATTGCTATGATGATGAAAATATTGAAGCTAGTGATGTATTCCAGCACCTAGCCCAGGCTCAAACTACGCGCATAACACAGCTGGCCTTCTGCACCTGCTGGTTTTGCACCCATGTACTCAGCTAACTGCAGATGAAGATACTTGAGAAAAAAACGGGACTGAGCTGTATCTCAGTAGAGGGTGCTTGGTATGCACAAGGCCCCGGGTCCAATTCCTGTACGTGTACACACACGAGATTATTTATATATTTTTTTTTAAAAAAATTGCATCTGTTTTGAACATGTGTAGACTTTTTTCAATCCAGTGTAACACTTTGCATGTGTAGTTACAGTGTAATAGTTATCTACATAGCTTTTATGTTATTATTATTATTAATTATTATTATTTTAGTACTGGGAATTAAACTCAGGACCTTGTGCTTGTCAAGCAGTCTCTGTGCCACTGAGCTTTATCCCTGGCCCTATTAAGTATCTTAACTATCTAGAGATGATTTAAAATATGCAGAGGATGGGGGTAAGCCAGATGGAAATTATAGTATTTTACATAAGGGACTTGCGCATTCATGGGTTTTCACTTTCCATGAGGGGTCCTGGGAACCAAGCTCCTGAAGACTCCAAGACACTGTGTATGCTCACTCCTCCCTACCATCTCCCAGGCTGGAAAGTGGATGGGTGTTCAGGAAAAAAAAAAAAAAAGAAGTTCCTAATGCCTGCAGTGCATTAGACAGGTATCTGACAGATGGCCCTGGGGAGGTCCCGCTGGGGCCAGATAATGGAAAGCATTGTATTCTAGGCTGTTTAGTTTGCCACACAGGGAATGGGATGCTGTGGAGCTGCTCCAGTAGGGAGCAGTGTGACCCTGCAGGTCATGAGGCTGGATCAGGAGGGGGTGGACCTTAACCTGCACCTTGGTGGCTAAGCAAGCACATGGGAGGTCCCAGGACTTACCCCACTGCTTTTCTAGGTGGTGCCTCGAGTGTTTGGGCGCATGGTGGGAAAGAGCCGGGAGGCCGTGGCCCAGGCCATGGTGCTGGAGATGTTCCGAGAGGAGGACTACTACAATGATGATGTCCTGGACCAGATGGGTGCCAGTATCCTGGGTGTGGAGGGCCCCCGGCGCCACCCCGATGAGCCCCCAGAGGATGAAGTCTTTGAGCTCTTCCCCATGTTCATGGGGGGGCTTCTGTCTGCCCACAACCGGGCAGTGCTGGCTCAGCTTGGCTGCCCCATCAAGAACCTGGATGCCCTGGAGAATGCCCAGGCCATCAAGAAGAAGCTGGGCAAGCTGGGCCGGCAGGTGCTGCCCCCCTCGGAGCTCCTTGACCACCTCTTCTTCCACTACGAATTCCAGAACCAGCGCTTCTCTGCCGAGGTGCTGAGCTCCCTGCGCCAGCTCAACTTGGCAGGTGTGCGCATGACACCCCGCAAGTGTACAGTGGTGGCAGCTGTCCTGGGCAGTGGAAAGCATGCCCTGGACGAGGTGAACTTGGCCTCCTGCCAGCTGGACCCTGCTGGGCTGCGCACACTCATGCCTGTCTTACTGCGTGCCCGGAAGCTGGGGTAAGGGCCTGCCCTCGTGTGCAGGCATGAAGAGAGGAGAAGATGGGGAAGAGAGAGGGTGCTAGGGAAACCAACACACCTGAAGAAGGACCAGAGGGTGTATATTCATCTCGTCTCTGTTGCCATAACAAAACACTTGAGGTTGGATACTTTATAAAGAAAAGAAATGCATTTAAATCCCAGTTTGGAGGTTGAAACTCTGAGACTGGGCAGTTGCACTGACAGCCTCCGTAGAGGGCCACCTTGCCTGCATTACAACATGTGTGCAGAGAAGGAGGCGTAGCATGGCATGACCTCGCTTTCTAACAACCCACTCTCAGGAGAACTCACTCTGCGAGGCCAACATTAATCCCCATCAAGGTGGGGAACCTCCAATGACCTAATTGTCCTGTACCGGGCCTCCCCTCTCAAGGTTATGCCACCTTGGTCCCTAAGGCAGTGGTCCCCAATACTGACATACTGGGGACCAAGCTTCTTAAGTCAAGGACTCTTGTGAAACAAGCCACATGCAGACCATACTGGGGTGGGATGAAATGTGGTGTGGGCAGAGGTGACAGGAACAGCAGGTTGTGGGTAGGTGTCATGCAAGACGCAGACTGGGCAGGAAAGCACTCTGTAGATGTGAAGCCTCCATGCTGAATCCCGCCTTGCTCTCTCACCTCTCTGGCCGCCTTCCACTCTAGCTTACAACTCAACAGCCTGGGCCCCGAGGCCTGCAGGGACCTCCGAGACCTGCTGCTGCATGACCAGTGCCAAATTACCACCCTGCGGTGAGTGCCCTGGGAGGGAGACTCTGGCCATCTTGGTGGCCAGCGCAGGTCGAGGGTGACTCCCTGCCTCACAGCATACTTGGCACAGTTAAGGGAGTGGGAGTCAAGACTCCGTGTAGCCCCCAAATCCAGGTGCATTACTCGCAGGGGCACAGGGGGAGGATGCCACCATAATAGGTGCTAAGAAAGCCTCTGGCTAACATCAGCCTAGGGGCAGAGAGGCTTCAGTAATAACTGGGCTGGTTTCCTGGTAACAGAGCCACTGATCCCTCCAGGACTCTTCCTGCAGCCTCACAAGGATGACTCCAAGGCTGGGCATTGGACTGGCGCTCCCAAAGTGTGGGCTGACTTTCTGGTCGGCATAAGGGGAGATAGGGAGGAACAGGAGGGAGGAACCAGAGAGGAGGGAAAAGCAGGAACTGGGGAGTGAGAGAAGGAAGATGGCAAATAGTGGTGAGGAAGAGAGAGAGGAGAGGGAGGAAGAGCGTCAGGGAGCAAAGAGATGGAAAGAGGGAAAAGAGGAAAGGAAAAGCCCACTTTCCCTCACCATCGCTCCTCTGCAGGGGCCACACTTCCTGTGTCCCTGCCCCCTTCTCCTGGGCCTGCATTTCTGTGTCTAGGCTGTCTCCACCCCAGATTGTGTCCCGTTTGGCCCAAGTCCTGATGCCAGCACAGGGCACCTGCCATGGGCCCTCATAACCTTGGTTGCTTGTGGCCCTAGGCTATCTAACAACCCCCTGACGGCGGCAGGTGCTGCCCTGCTGTTGGAGGGGCTGGCAGGAAACACCTCGCTGACACACCTGTCCCTGCTGCACACCGGCCTTGGGGATGAGGGCCTGGAGTTGCTGGCTGCCCAGCTGGACCACAACCATCAGCTACAGGAACTGAACGTGGCCTACAATGGCGCTGGTGACAAGGCGGCCCTGGCCCTGGCCAAGGCGGCCCGGGAGCACCCTTCCCTGGAGCTGCTGCAGTGAGTCTTGTCGCTGGTCCCATGATCCCTGCCCCTCAGTCCTTCGCTTTCCACCATGTTCTTCTGCTCCAGGACTGCTATGGGCCTGGGCCTGGTGTCTGTCCTCTCTTCCTGGATTCTGGCTGACCCCTGCCAACTCAGTACGGAAACAACCCACCCTCTGTGTGACTGAGCCTTACCCTGCCCTGCTTCCCTACTGCCATTTCTCTTAGAGACCTGTTGTCCCAGTCTTACTAAAGTCGCATGCCAGTGGCCGACACCTACCATCACTGGCTGACTGCAAGTTCTTACCTTACCTCATCACATTTGGCAGCCAGGAGCTGAGATGCCTGTCCTGTGGATCCACCCCTGGGGCCCCTTTCTCAGAGCCTTGATGAGTGATGTCTGCCCTTCTCTGTTCTGCCAGCCTCTACTTCAATGAGCTGAGCTCAGAGGGCCGCCAGGTCCTGCGAGACTTGGGGGGCACTGCTGAAGGCGGTGCCCGGGTCGTGGCATCGCTGACAGAGGGGACGGCCGTGTCGGAGTACTGGTCAATGATCCTCAGCGAAGTACAGCGGAACCTCAACAGCTGGGATTGGACACGGGTCCGGCGCCACCTTGAGCTACTGCTTCGGGACCTGGAAGATAACCGAGGCGCCACCCTTAATCCTTGGCGCAAGGCCCAGCTGCTGCGAGTGGAGGGTGAGGTCAAGGCCCTCCTGGAGCAGCTGGGAAGCCCTGGCAGCTGAACAGGGGCAACTGAGACCTGGCTGTGGGGACCACTGACTGAAATTCCTCCCCTCTGGTCCACACCTCTTTTCTGCCTGGCTTGTTCTACTCCTTCTAGAAAGCCCCCCTCAGCTGGGCACAGTGGCACATGCCTGTAATAGCCCAGCCAATCAAGAGGCTGAGGCAGGAAGATTGCAATTTCGAGACTAGCCTGAGCACTTAGTGAGACCTGTCTCAAAAAAACAAAAAACAAAACAAACCCAGGGAAAAAATTATATATATATATATATATATATATATATATATATATATATATATATATATATATTTTGTTTTGTTTTGTTTTGTTTTATGGTGCTTCAGGGCTGGAGGCAAAGCAGTGGCCCCAGCTGTGCCAGTTTCCCTGTGGGGCATGTCCACCCAGGGCCTGTACATACAGCCGGAATTTCCGGGGTCAGCATCAGAGATGGTGAACTGTTGCTTGGTCTTGGAGATGGGGCATGCCTCTTCTCTCATTGGCTGGAAGGACTGAGGATGTAGCATTCGAGTAACCATATTGCTCTGTGGCACCACCACCCATCTTGCCTCTCCTTCCGCTGGAGGAGCCTCTGACTGTGCCACCGAGAGGCACACTTCTCACATCTGCCATGCCAGGGCCTTCACTCCTGCTTTGTGCTCACCTGTGGGCACTGAGGATGCCGTCACATTGGTGCTTTCCTGGCCCTCAGGCTCCCTGCACCACACTGGTCCCGAGGACTTGGTGGCTTCTGTGGGCCGGCACGCCCATATTGCTGCTATTAAAAAGCCAAGTGTCTTCCACCTATGGTGCCTCTGTGTCCTTCTTTGATGCTTCCAAGAAAGGGCATTGTTTTTTGTCGTTCTGATTAAGCTGCTGACCACTTTCTGTTACAAGAGCTGCTGGATGCTAGACCCAGAGGCTGCAGAGGCTGGGAGGGAGAGGCTGCTGTACAAGATACTGGGATGGGGTTTGGCCATGTTGGCGTATAGAACTCCTCTCTCCTTTCTTATCCTTTCCTCCTCCCCTGGGCTTGCAATCTGCCTTCTTATGTGCTGAGGGGCAAACAGGTTTAGTACAGGATCTCTGAAGAAAGCTGGGCCGCAGGCTTGGGCAGGAGGAACACATACACTTCCCCATAGGGGTAAGACTCTCATCAGTGTTAACCATTACCCTGCAGCTTCCACCACAGCGTCTTCAAGGAGGCGGGACTTGGGAGGGGGTAGGTAGGAGGGTCAGCTGGTTACAATGGACCTTGTCCCTAGGCTGAGCACTGGGTCACTGATCCAACTATGGAGGCAGCTGCAGGTAGGAGGCTGGAAGGTAACCTCTGGAGGGCACTTAGGGCAGTTGGGGTTGGTGGGCAGATCTGGAGGCTTTGGGACTAGAGGACAGCTGATGTTGGGGCTTGGAGTCCTGAGGCAAATCCTTGAAGTTAGGAGGAAAGAAGTGAGTTGACATTTCTGTCTACCTGGTCCACACCCTGTACTGATATGCTCAGATTTATGAGCCATGACTTGCAGGGAAGGTCAGGGAAAGACACAACAGCTCCGTTTGGATCACATTCTTAGAAAGGGGAAACCCTTTTGGAGCTGAACTGGGGAAAAACTGGGTTTGGGGTTCCCCAAGTCCTCTCAGTTTATGACCATAGGAGAGGTGTGGGTGGGTGGGTGGGACAGGGGAATTTCCTTTCCTTTCACCCACTTCTTTGTTCAGTAGATCTTCGGGACACAGCGCCCTTACCTCTGTAAGTGACATGAAGGTGGGGGGAAGGGGAGGAAGAAATGGGAGGCGCGGTGACCCTCCAGCATGAGCGCCTAAGACAGCTGAGGACTCAAGTCCAGCTGCCAGCTTCTTTTGCCTTTCCTGCCTCCTTGCAGGAAGTTTAAGTTTAACCCAAAGCTGGGCATTGACAATCCAGTCCTCTCCCTGGCCGAAGATTCTGGTAACCCTCTCTTGCCCCCTGACAGCCATTGCCTTTCCCAGGAGACAGCACAGCTCACACAGCTTCCTATCTCCTTGGTAACCACTCTGCCTCCCTCTGATACCAGTGACTACGCAAAGCACACAAAGCGGGGGGGTGGGGGGGCAGGTTTCCTCTGTCCGAGGCACCCTGCCCACACAATGTTAGCCACATTGCCCAACCTCCCACTGGATGGAGGAGTACCCGGCAGGAGGCAGTAGTTGCCAGTCATGCAATGGACCTATACTTGGGGTGTACCCCCTTTTCTGCTGCCCATCTCCCCCTCCAGATCCCTGGTACTTGGAGCGGCCTCGATTCTGTCTGCTGAGCAAAGAGGAGGGCAGGAGTTTTGGTTTTCACCTGCAGCAGCGGCTGGGCAAAGCTGGGCATGAGGTGTGCAGGGTGGAACCAGGCACCTCTGCCCACCGCCAAGGTCTCCGGCAAGGAGACCAGATCCTGGCAGTGAACAACAATGTCGTGGAACACGAGGACTATTTGGTGGTGAGGCTGGGCTGGGCCTCCCCGTGGCACAGGAGAGCATTCCACACACAGCACCTCAGTGGGGGAAGCTGGCCGGCCACCTCCCGGGCACTATGGTACAGGGCCCAAGACTGCTCCCCACTCCTCAGGATACAGGGGTGTCCAGGGAAGAAGGGTGGGGTAAAGGCATTAGAGGGTGAGTTTCCACAGTGCAAAAAGGGAGTTCCAGGGAGGTCCTGGGAGGGCAAGGCAGACACCTCCTCTCACCCCTCATGCCTCTGTTCAGGTGGTGCGTCACATCCGGGCCAGTGGTCCCAGGGTGTTGCTGACAGTCTTGGCAAGGAATGTGTATGATGTGGCCCGAGCTCAGCGGGGGAACGATGCCCAGCTCTGTCCTGTCCTAGGCTCAGGGGTCCGGCCCCGGCTGTGCCATGTAGTGAAAGATGAGGGTGGCTTTGGCTTCAGTGTCACCCACGGTGAGCTTAGAGGCAAAGGGCTGTGGTCAAGAAGGGGACCTGAGTCTTTGTTCTAGGCAGGCAGCAGACTGGCCCTCGCTTTTTTTTTTTGGTTCCAGGAGCTAAGGGTCCCTTCTGGCTGGTGCTAAGTGCTGGAGGAGCAGCCGACAGGGCAGGGGTGCCCCCTGGGGCCCGGCTGCTGGAAGTGAATGGAGTCAGCGTGGAGAAGTTCACTCATAACCAGCTCAGCAAGAAGGTAGCTGCCTGCCGCCCTTTCCCCACCCTCACCGGTCGGGGTGGGGCCACAGCAGGCCGACCCCTCCTGCAACATCCGGGTCCTCATCTGGTGGCCTGCGTTCCTCACCATCCTTCCCTCTCCAGTTTGTCAGGCCCTCTACTTAGTGCCTCATTCCTGTGCCTGGGAGGAGGGGCTGAGAGGAGGTGCCTGCCTCTTCCCTTCCTACCCAGATGGCTGATGCTGGTGCCCTGCTGGGTCCCCACAGCTTTGGCAGAGTGGAAAGCAGGTGACTCTGCTGGTGGCAGGAACAGAGGTAGAGGAACAGTGTCGCCAGCTGGGAATGCCACTAGCCGCACCCCTGGCAGAGGGCTGGGCACTGCCTGCCAAGCCCCGTTGTCTGCACCTAGAGAAGGGGCCCAAGGGCTTTGGATTCCTGCTTCGGGAAGAGAAGGACACTGATGGCCGTCTCGGTGAGAGCCCTGGGGTGGGTAGGGCAGGTGGGCCTTGCACATGCACGTGCATGCTTCTTAGGGCACAAAGGGGGGCTCCTCTCTAAGCCCCAGCCCAGAGCTACCTCCTTCTACCCCCCCAAACATGGTGACCTGGGGTTGCACAGGGGTAAACTGGGGAGGAGCAGTGAGGATGTCTATGTCTCAGGGCAGTTCCTGCGGGAGGTGGACCCAGGACTGCCGGCTGAGAAGGCCGGGATGAGGGTAGGGGACCGACTGGTGGCTGTCGCTGGAGAGAGTGTGGAGGCACTGGGCCATGAGGAGACAGTGTCCAGGATCCGGGAGCAGGGCTCTTGCGTAACCCTCATTGTGGTCGACCCTGAGGCTGACCACTTCTTCCGCATGGTAGGTGCTGAGCGAAGGGAGGGGCAGGAATGGAATGGGGCTCGAGTGCAACAGGTTTGCTCCATCTGCCCCTCAGGTTCGCCTGTCCCCACTCCTCTTCTTGGAGAGCACAGAGGCTGCTGCCTCCTCGCAGGCCACCAACCTGACCTCTCCAGTTGAGACAGAGAAACGACCAGTTGAACACAAACCTGGGTCTCCTGGTCCTCCTGGCTCATGCCAGTGCTTCCTGTACCCTGGGCCTGGTGGTGGCTATGGCTTCCGACTCAGCTGTATGATGAGTGGGCCTCGTCTCTTCATCTCTCAGGTGACGGATACCCCATGAACCTTGGATCTTTTCCACCTTTACCTCCCCATCAGCCTACTTCTGCCTCCCTCCCAGAGCCTCAGAACACCAGAAAACTTCTCCAGGTGGTCCCATATTCTATATGTCCCCCTGTCCCCCAGGTGACCCCAGGAGGCTCAGCTGCCAGGGCAGGGCTGCAAATGGGAGACACGGTTCTGGAAGTGAATGGGTATCCTGTGGGTGGTGACAGTGACCCGGAAAGGCTTCGGCAGCTGGCCGAAGCTGAGCCACCCCTCTGCCTGATGCTGGCAGCCAGGACTCAAGAGGGCTTGAAAACCTGGATTCCCCCAGGATATGGAGAGGTAAGGAAGGACAGACAGAGCTGGGAACAGCCAAAGAAAGGCAAAGACAAGCCAGTGAAAAGGACCGACTGGGAGGACTGGGGGGGGGGGGTTGCAGGGCATGGGAGGTGGGGACGCATGGAGTAAGTGCTACTCCAGGACATTTCAGGACAGGCTGGGCAGGAAAAGGGAACTCTTCTGCTCCAGGAACAACCTTCCTCTCTCTGTGCAGGACAGGGCCCAGGCCTCAGATCTGCTGTAGAACAGCAATGCCTAGCACAGAGCTACCAGATCTACGGGTGGTGTTCCTGTCTCCATTCTGCAGCCCGAGGTGGCAGGAGCAGAGGGATGCTCAGAGGTGGGAGCTGGAGGACTCAGAGGCATCACTGATGAGACTTCCCGGGTCTCCCTCACCTCCTGTGGGCTTCCTGCCAAGGATGTGGCTGGAGGCCATGAGAAGAAGCCAGAGGCTCCAGGGGACTTGTGGGAACTCTGGAGAGCCGCACCAGGATGAAGTCCTGCCTAAGGAGGGGGCGCTTGGGGCTGGCTAGGATTAAAATCCTTTGAAGCTGGCCTACCTTTGACTCTAGTATAACTCAAGAATTTGGAGAGCAGTTATACCCTCTCCTGTGGACATCTGAGAATGGTGAGGGTGGGTGCCTAGTTACTACCATGTCTTGTTATAGGAATGGCCTTTCCTGTAAATCTGGCTGTCTTGTTTTGTGTTTTTGGGGGAAGGGGGAGGTACTTCAAAAGAATCAACAAGGACCTAGGCTGAAGGGATGGGATCCAGTTTCTGTCAAATTTCTCCTGTCACTCAGCCTTTGGGATAATGGGTCAACTCAGAACTGCACTGTGCCTCCTCCCCACCAGCGGCCACGCCCACAGCTCTGCTCAGTTCCACATCAAGACACTTTATTGCCGGGCCTTGGAAACTAGAGGTCAGAAGCCTCAAAGATCCAGGGGACTGAGATTAAACTGGTGCAGCATCTCCTCGTGTCTGGCATGGAGTCTCAGTGTGGCCTCATCCCACTGAGGTTTGACGGCTCTCATCTTGGCCAAGAGCAGGTCCAGGCTGCCCTGCAGACATCTCGTCTGAACCAACAGGCCTGGTGTGCCCCCTCCATCAATCCTTGGAGACCCTGTACCTTCCCTTGGGCTGGCCCTCATCACACCAGCTGTGGGGCATGGTGATGGAGGAGTGCAGAGTACTGGGCAGATGGGGCTCTAGGGGTGGTGCTTACGTCTAAGATTTCCTTGTATTTGGCCTCCATGTCTGTCACGTGGGCCCGAAGCTGGGCCAGGGTCTGGTCTCGCTCTTCCAGGGCTTGCTTAGCCTTTTTCCTTGAAGCCTCAGCCTCTGTCCGGCAGGTTTCTGGGGACAGGGCAGAATGATCAAAGAGGACAAGATGGTGACCCTCTATCCCTGGACAGTCCCCAGAGGTACCTAAAAGGGCACCATGAGTGGGATCATTCCAAACTCCCTGAGGGTCATCAAGTTTCCTGAGGTCTCTTGCAAAACGCCAAAGACCTGCTGAACATAGTGGCGCATGCCTGTAATCCCAGCACTTGGAAGGCTGATGCAGGAGGATCAGCACGAGTTGGAGGCTGCAAAAGGAGTTCAAGGCCAGCCTAAATTACACAGTAAGACCTTGTCTCAAAACAAAAACAAAACAGAATGCCAAAGACCCATCTGGTATAAAAGAAAGAATGGTGGGCTTGAGACAGGAGATGGGTCCACAGGCTGGTTGCCACTTCTGCCTTGTATAACCTGGACCATAGCTATTTTTGAGTCTCAGTTTCTTCATCTTCAAAGAGAAAATGATACACATCTTGCTTGATACAATTCTTCAACGTGAAAATGGGTGGCAAGATGCCTTGGTATACAGGTGTTCAGTAAATGTTGATTTGAACTAAGGCAAAGATCAGGGAAGGAACTCAGGGTCTGCAGGGTAGATAAAGAGCTACTGAAGATATTTTAGGATAAGAACACGTGAGAACAAGAACACTTTGAGGCCGAAATTGTGAAAGTTCTCTTGTGCTACACTAAGATATTTCAACTTTCCTGTAAGCAAGAGGAAAGAGAAACAATGGCTTCTCGTTTTCTGTATTTCTGCTTTTTAGAGGGTTTCTTCATTTATTTAGTAATGTCTAGGTGGTAGGGCTTGAAGGCATAGAAGCAAATGGGTCTAACAGTTTCCTTTAGTTTTGTTGTAAGTCTGTTAAATGAAGAGGGAATCAGTTTTGCCCAGGAGAGGTAAAGCAATGGAAGGGAGAACACACTGGATTTGGAGAGGCCAAGCAAAAGGGGACACAGGTGAAGGACCCAGCGTTTCCTTCCTTATCTCTCACATCTCAGGATGGTATTTAAGGAGAAAGAGTCAAGGGAGAAAGCAAGTCAAATTCACATTTCAGCCAATAGATGGCGACCTCTCAGAGAAAGCCCTTGAGCAGCCACACTACACACTGGATGTTCGGGGTCACTTTGTGAGAGGAAGGAAGCAGGTAGGGAACATACCTAACTGCTCCCAAAGGAGCCTCACTTCCTCTTCTAGCTGCTTGCTGCGGGCATCCATCTCCTCCCGCAGGGCTTGGCGTTGGCGGCTCATCTCTAAGGTGGGGCAGTGGTCAGCAGGGGACCCACAGGGGATCGAGGCACAGAGAAAGGAAATGAGGTTGTGGGTGTGGACAACAGAAGCATGGGAACCTTTTGGTCCTACTTGTGGTGATGCTGAGAAGCTGGGAGACCCTGAATCAGAACTCCTGCTCCAATACCAGTTTAGGAGATCCAGGTATGGTGGTGCATGCTTGTAGTCCCAGCACTTAGGAGGCTAATGTAGGAGGATCACTGTGACTTTGCGGCCAGCCTGGGCTACAGAGTAAGTTCAAGTCCAGCTTGAACTACATAGTGAGACCCTGTCTCAAAAAAGAGATTAAAAAAAGCCAAAACCACCCCAAAACCAAACCAGCTTAGGATGGAGATTCCAGCCCTTCTTCCCACCGATGGGATCAATGACATAATGGATTTTTGTACCCTACAAAGCATCAGGCAGATGACATCAGACATTCAGGAAGGTCCCCTGCCTGGGATGCCAGAGATCTGCCTTTGGATCTTTCTAGATCCTGCCTGTGTAGGGAACACTGAGACAAGGCCTGGCGGTCAGAACCCTCTGTGTATCATCTTCTTGTATCCTTGGGTCCCTTGGTTGCTCTCTTCCAGGCCTCTGTCTTTCGTTCATTGCTTGACCATCCAACCACACACCTGCAAATATGGCCTTCCCCTCACTTCGGGCGCCTTCCAGTTCAGCTGCCAATCCCTGCAATCTCTGCTTCAGCTGATCTTCCGAGGCCTTGGCTCGGCGGGCCTCATCCCTCCACAGAGCTGTGAACAGTCCCAGAGCCACCCTCAGAACTGGCTGCAGGTCACACAGAATCAGCTGCCAGGGGCTTGATGAATGCCCACCTCTGTAAACCTGGAGGCCGGGTATCAGGCCTGTTATTGTTTATCTCTCCCGCCCCAAATCCCATCCACTGTTCATCACTAAGAAGTAAACTTCCCTCCACGTTTTGGTTAAAAAAAAACTGCCTTCCTTCTGAGCACAGTGGTGCAGGCCTGTAAATCCCAGCGCTGGGAAGGCTGGGGCAGGAGGATCACTGTGAGTTTGAGGCCAGCCTGGGCTATATAGTGAGTTCAAAGTCAGCCTGAACTACTTCGTGAGACCCTGTCTCAAAATAAAAATAAATACATAAAATAATTTTTTAAAAAGTACCTTCCTGCCCATAATCCCAGCTACTTGGGAGATTTTGGCAGGAGGATCCCAAGTTCAAGGCCAGCCTGGGAAATGTAGTGAGACTCTGTCTCAAAATAGAATAGAGGGACCTGGGATGTAGCTCAGGGTAAAGCCCTTGTCTGCTATCTGCAGAGCCCTGGCTTCCATCTCCAGGATGGGGGTGGGAGCTTTCTTCATCAACCTTTACTGCCCAGCCCTCCCTCACAGTCTTTTCCCACTCGTGATGGTGTTTGTCTAGCCCCACACATATCTCCAATCCTTTAGCCCTTGAGGCCACAGAAATGCCCATGTGCCACCCAGTCTTCACCCTTCTCTTTTTTTTGGTACCGGAGATCGAACTCACGACCTCGCGCTTGCCAGGCAGGTGCTTAAGCCACTGAGCTAAATCCCCGGCCCAATCTTCACCCTTCTCACCCAAGCGGTCTTTCAGCAGCTCCTTCTCCAGAAACACCAGCCTGTGCTTGGCCTCGGCCTCCACATCTGCCCTGGCAAATTGGTAGAGGCTCAGTTTACTGCGGTCTCAGTTGGCCCTACCCTCTGGACTTGCTCCTGTGTGAGACCAGAGGACCCATGAGGGATCCCTAGACAGTCTGCGGACATCACTGCTATCTCCTCACCATTCTGCTGCTAGAGGTGACAGAGGCACAGGGATAGGACTTGGGGGGTGTGGGGGATCATTTCTTCAGTTCCTCAGCTTTGTGGAACCTGTGTTCAAGGCTAGGAAGGGGACAAGAAAACTCCGCCTTGCCATGCAGAGAAGGCTGAATGCTTCTAGAGGACCTCTGTGTGGTCTCGGGCCGGGACACAGACAAGCAGGAACACTCGTTTCCCACCGCCACTCACCAGAACCCGAGTTCTTTTTTTTTCTTCTGTGCCCCAGTTTTTCTCCTTTTTTCTTTGGTCTTAGGTGGCATGTCCTGGGGGAGGAAGGACTCAGGGTGTAGGACTGGACGCAGGGATGCTTTCCTGACCCCCGGAAGGACCAGGACTCTCAGGAGAGTCACACTCCAGGCTCCCAGTCTGTTTCACACTTTCGGGAAGCTCTGGGTCTCCTGGGAACCGCGGGCGGGGCTGGGGCAGGGGCAGGACGGCTCGAGACCCAGAATCACTCTCTCATCCCTCTTTTAGAGGAAATAAGTTTCAGGACCTGGTCCTCTCCCTCTCTCCGTCATCCTCACCCCCTCTTCCTACCTGTGGGATTCTTTGTCTTACTCTCCCTTAGTGTGGGGTCTCCCCGTGGGTGCCTCACCCACACGGGGGGGCTGAGAGACCCAGTAGGTGGAGCCTGAGGAGGAGCCCGGCCCTGGAAACCAATCCAGGACGGCAAAACTCCCCGGGGGCAGGGCCGAGCCTGGAAGGCTGGATGCCTGGGGGCTGCCTGTTGTCCCGGCAACTGGGAACCTCGGAGTTCCGGGGGAGGGTGCCGCGGCCTAGGTCAGCTCCCCGAGCTTGCGATGGGAAGGTCCTGGAGGGTCCGTTCCCCCGTGGCCCCAAGCCCTAAGTACAGTTTGGAGAGAAAAGGCTTTGTTGCTGATTAGCTATGACTCACTTCCATGTAGGCACTACCGCAGTTTGGATCCGAGATGACAGCGTTGTGCTGACGGAGGAAGAGGACTGAGGGGAGCCATCTTGGGCAGTGTACGTGCCGGGGTCCCCTTAGCAAAGCGACATTATTAGGCTTGAAACCGAAGAGCCCTTCACGAAAGCATCGCACAGGGTACAAGGGAAACAAATGCAGGAACGGATAGTGAAAAGGATTTTTCCATTTCAGATGAATGAGAACGGAGCAGTGGACCCGTGGGCTCCAAGGTGCTAACCCGGGGGGACGCAGACGTCCGGAAAGGGGACGGACTGGTTACAGAGGGGACGGAGATGGAGACCCCTGTCCGAGTATGTGAACTCGGGCAAGCTAGTTAGCTTTGCTGGGCCTCAGGTGCTTGGTCTTTAAATCTTTGATTTTGTGATTCTGACAGTCCTAGGTGATAGCTGGGTATTCATACGATTATTTTTCACTCGCAATGTTGAATCTATTGCCTCACTGCCTCTCTCTCACGTGCTAACCCGCAGGTGTTGAGACGCGACCCCGTGAGGCTCCCAGCCGCACCGCGTTGGTGGGGCTCCCTCTAGTGGACGTATTTGACCTCCTGGGTCTCCTAACTCTTGGTTTTCTTCTTTTTAAAATTAATTACATTTACTGGTACATGTTAGGTATACTTAATGATCACATTCATCAAGGGAATCTGTACCTGTACATGGCATGACTTGATTCTTTCCCCCCCATTTCTCTACCCTCCATTCAATCCCCCTTGCCCTCCTTATTTCCAAAAGCAGTTTCCATTTTTTCCTTTTTTCCTTTTTTTCCCCTTCTTTCCTTTCTCCCTTCCCCACGCTTAGTTTCCCTTCCTATTTGAACACTTTCTTCCTATTTCACAATATCTGTTACACTAGTCCTTATTTACACTTTCAGTTTCTCACACCAGAGAAATATGGTGGTATTTACACGTGTGTCAGGTTTATTTCACTTAAGAGTATGTCCTCCGCAGCGGCATAAGTGCCTGCTTGGCAAATGTGAGGTCGTAGTTCGATCCCCGGTACCAAAAAAAAAAAAAAAAAAAGTATCTCCTCTAGAAATGTCCCAAGCTTATCCTTCTTTATGGCAGAATAGTACCCCATTGTATTAAAAACACATCTTCTTTAGCCATTCATCAGTTGAGGGGCATTTGGGCTGTTTCCAAGATTTAGCTATTGGGTATGATGTGGCTGCTGTAAACATGGATATGCATATAATCCAAGACTATGAACAAAACCCCAAAAGACTTGATGAACAAAACTTTATGAACAAAAACAACCCCTTATGAACAAAGCCCCAACTGCACAGACACTGCCACAAAGAATCATCAACTTGGATGCTTTTAATTCTTTTGGGAAGATACGGAGAAGAGGAATAGTTGGGTTGGATGGAACCTTTAGTCCTAGTTTTTTGAGGAATCACCACACTGATTTCCATGGTGATTGCACCAGTCTATACTCCCATCAAAAGTGGAGAAGGTTTCCTTTTTCCCCATAGCCCCGCCAGCATTTGTTATTGGTTTTTTTCCTCTTCTTCTTTTTTTTTTTTTAACGGAGTCTTGGTACTTGCTATGCAGTTCAGGATGGCCTTGAGCTCACTCTGTAGTCCAGGCTAGTCTCAAACTTGCACTGATCCTCCTGCCTCAGAGTGCTGGGATTACAGTTGCATGTCATCATACCCAATTCTTGCCCCCTCCCTTTTTGGTACTGGGAATTGAACTCATGACCTCATGTTTGCCAGGCAGGCTATATTCCTGGGCCCTGGTTGTATAATGGCCTTGATGATAGCCATTATATCTCTTCATTCAGTGGTTTCTCTTGCTGTGCAAAAGCACTTTTTTTTTTGTACTGGGGATTGAATTCACGACCTCATGCTTGCCAAGCAGGCAATCCACTTCTTAATGAGATCCAAGTTGATTCTTTGTGGCAGTTCCTATGCAACTGGGGTTTTGTTCATAAAGTCTTTTGGGGTTTTGTTCATAAAGTCTTTGCCTACTATAATATTTTCAAAACTTCTACTATCTTTCAGCAGATTTAGTATTTGTTTTAATAGTTAGATCCTAGATCCATTTTGATTTTAGTTTAGTGCATGGTGAAAAATATGGGTCTATTTTAATCTTTGGCATGTGGAAAGCCAGTTTTTCCAGCACCATTTATTAATTCTTCCAGTGAAGGTGTTTGGTACCTTTGTCAAAGATAAGGTAGCTGAGTATGTCTAGAGTTGTTTCTACATCTTCTAATCTGTTCTATTGATCCTAGGGTCTGTGACTTTTTTCCAATATCGTGCTGTTTTTATCACAGTAGCTTTATAATATAATTTCAAGTCAGGGATTGTGATGCCCCTTGTCTTGGCTTTGTTGCCCAGAATTGCCTTTGCTATTCTAGGTCATTTCTGGCTCCAAATGAATTCTAGGATTGTTTTCTCTAGTTCTGTGAGATATGTTGTTAGAATTTTGATCAGGATTGCATTAAATCAGTATATCGGTTTTGGAAGTATGGCCATTTTCACAATATTGGTTCTTCTTACCCAAGAGCAAGGGGTATCTTTCCATTTTTCTTTTTTTTTTTTTTTTTTTTTACTGGTGATCGAACTCATGATCTTGTGCTTGTCTGGCAGGCACTTACACCACTGAACTAAATCGCCAGTCCCTGTCTTTCCATTTTCTAATATCCTCTTCAATCTCCTTTTTCAGAGTACTGTACTTTCTTTTTTGCTTTCAAATTATTGGGAAATGAGTGACAAGGTAGCTTGCTTTGGGGAATGCTTCCTATCACCATGTGAAGAGTCACAAGTGGTTGCAAAAATGAATTTGGGGCAGTGGTGTGACCAGTGGCTTGCTCTTGACAGGCAGTGCCCCTCCCTCAGCCTGTGCCATCCTGGAGCTTTGCCATCTGTTCCTGTCTGCCACCTGGAGCTCTGGGCAGCAAACTAGCTAGAATGAAAACACCAGTAACTTCAGCGCTTTTCTCCTTGTAGATTGAGAGACCTGCAGACTCTTTTCATAGCCGCTTCTGTCCACCCCTATCCCCTTCAAAATGTTTAGTCCGTTGATTATTGTCAGAAGCAGATCTGCAGAAATAGACACAAGATCTGGGAATGAAAAGTATTCCTCTGGCCAGGCATGGTCATGTAATAACAGCACTTGGGAGGCTGAGGCAGGAGGATTGAGAGTTGGAGGTTAGCCTGAGCATCATAGTGAGATCTTGTAACAATAACAACAACAACAACCACAACAATAGTAACAACAAAAGTCCCTGGGAAGCAGGAAGAGTCAGGCAGAGTCCACTACAAGTTTATTTGACTCTTTGGTGGCTTCAGGGTATTTCCCTTACCCTTTTGGACATTTTACAGAGTGAAGAAAACCAGGTTTCTCCTTCCAACACTTACTTCCTGTAATTCAGTACCGAGTTTAATTTATGCACATCAGACAGGCAGGTGTGGTGGTGCACACCTGTAATCCCAGCATTTGGAGGCAGTAGGATCACTGAATTTGAGGACAGCCTGGGCTACAAAATGAGACCCTGCTTAAAAAAAAAAAAAAAAAAAAACAATTAAGGCCAGATGTGGTGGTGTACATCTATAATTCCAGCACCTGAGAGGCTAAGGCAGGAGGAATGCTCCAAAAGGTCAGCCTGGACTACAAAGGAGTTCAAGGCCAGCCTGAATTGTGTATCAAACCCATCTCAAGAAGAAAAACAAACAGAGCTGGGCGTGGTGGTACACTCCTGTAATCCCAGCACTCAGGAGGCTGAGGCAGGCAGATCCTTGCAAATTCGAGACCAGCCTGGGCTACAAAATGAGCCTGAACTGCATAGTAAGACCCTGTCTTAAAACAAACAAGGGCTGGGGATTTAGCTCAGTGGCATAAGCGCCTGCTTGGCAAGTGCAAGGTTGTGAGTTCAATCCCCACTACCCAAAATAAACAAACAAACAAACAAAAAGTATGCCAAGTAAATAGTTTAGGTACATGTCCCAAGTCTGGAAAATAATCTTCTTCTAATCTTTTATTTTTATTTTTTGGTACTGGGGATTGAACACATAACTTTGCACATGCCAGGCAGGCATTTGTGCCACTGAGTTATATCCCCAGCCCTCTTTTTCTAATCTTACATTATGTTTTCATCTATTCTTCCTCCAGAAGCTCATTTCCCTGCTCGGGAATACAGTGGGATTTCATGTCCCTGTCCTTCTCACAGAAGCCTGTTTGGGGACTTACACAGATTGCTTAGTGTCTCTGTTATGCTGATGTATAATGGCATATAAAGGATAGAGTTTATAGAACACATACCTCAGACGAGCATTTACAAATGTGTTCAGTCAACTGATTTTCAGGTGCAGAATGAGGATGTAGTTTGGGATAGAGAAGTAGAATAAGAAAAGTGTTATGTGTCACTTGATGTGACATAAGATGAATCAACTCTAGCATGACCCAGAATGAGAATAACATTGTGATCAACAATCCAATGTGCAGTACATTCAGAAAACAAGTCAAATGAAGCTGGGTGTGGTGGTGCATGACTGTATGATCCCAGCACTTGGGAGGCTGAGGTAGGAGGAGGAGGCTGAGAGGAGGAGGAAGAGGAAGAGGAGGAGGAGGAGGAGGAGGAGGTAGCTCAAGTCCAGCCTGAGCTACATAGGGAGACCCTGTCTTTAAAAAAAAAGCCAACCCAAATGAAAATTGTGAGAAAAAGGTCAATCTGTGTTTCTTTTTTTTTTATTTAAAGAGAAAAAAAAGCAATACAGAAAAAAGGGTAGAAACAATACAAAACCTCAAAAAAAAAACCATATATCACTAGTTGACAAACCACATACTCCCCGAAATAGCTGTTCATGTTACAAAATTAAGGCAAACAAAGTGAACACACAGTGAAGCTGCAAACAGAAAAAAAACAAAAAGATGGAATAAAGCCAGTTGAGACAGTATAGTGAAACTGGCACAGAACATCACAGTAGGTCACCAGGACAACAGTAACAGGCAACATTGTATATCTCGTTGTCTTCACAATAGTTGTTCTTCTACTAGGTAGAGCAAAATCAAAGAAATACACATCATTATAGAACACATCAACACAGTATTGAATAGAGCAACACCATTAATCAGGACAAAGCAATACGGTGATAAAAATATCTGCCTTCAGAGATAGTAGAAGGAAACTCCCCCGACATGCTGTACCAAATATGGTCACCTCCTAAGAGATATCCAGATCCCTGGATCCCAATTGTTAGGGGGGAGGGGTGTGTGCGGTATGTTTGATTCTAAGCCTGAGACCCGGTAGGCAGCAGGCTGGTTACTGGTTGGCTCGGCGCCCTAAGTTCCAGCATGGCGCGGATCTCAGGAGACGCTCTTGCTTCTGGTTTCCCTGCCCTGGGGTGGCCGTGGCTCCCAATCTGTGTTTCTTTTTTCATTAATTTCACTTTACAAGTGACAGCAGACTAGATCATTCCAGAAGAATTATTTACTCCTTTGCATAAAAAACATGTACTGGGGGTTGAAACCAAGATGTTGCAGTGCTAGGCAGGTACTTTTCACTTCTAGTTCATCTAAAAAAAATTTTTTTTGGCATGGTGTGGCATGCTGTAATCCCAGCCACTTAGGAGTCTGAGATTAAGAGAATGGCAAATTTGAGGCCAGCCAGGGCAATTTAGTGAAACCCTGCTGTAATGATTGATACACTGTCAACTTGAGACGTTTAGAAGTTTAACTAAGCACCTCAGCACTGTCCTTTGCAAACATCCTCAAGCTGTGCAAGAAGAGAGCAGGGAGAAGAGAGCTGCTACACCTGCCCCAGGGCTTCATAGCCTGCTTACAATATAAATGTGGAAAAGAGGCTTGTTCTTCCTCGTTTTTTTGCTCTAGCTGCTTTTGCTGTCTTTTGCTTCCTTAAAGTGTTGCCCCTGGGCTGAGGATTTAGCTCAGTGGCCTAAGCATCTGCCTGGCAAGTGCGAGGTCGTGAGTTCAATCCCTGGTGCCAAAAAAATAAAAATAAAAAATAAAGTGTTGCCCCTGTGCCATGCTATGCTGCTTTAGAGCCAGCTGATTATGGACTGAAACCTCCACAAACTGTGAGCTGACAGACCTTTCCTTCCTTAAGTTTGGGTGTTGGGTATTTTGTCTCTGTAATGGGAAAAAAGTAACAGTGGTAGAGTGTCCCTGGGTTTAATCCCTGGTACAAAACAACAACAACAAACTGAAAAGGCTGACTGTAGCAGAAACAAGTGCAGGTTCCATGCTATGCAGACTATACTGAATATAAATTAGAAATCTTGAGCCATGCCAGAGATGAGAAGTGAATACCCAGACAAGCACACACATATTCTCATAGATAAAAATCTTAGCTATGCTCCATTAAATCTAGGTTTTGACTATGAAGAATACCTTGGTGCATCTGAAGCAGGATAGAAAAAGACAGAAAGGAGACAAAGAAAATCACAGTTTAAAAACTGTACTTTAAAGAAGACTTCATGCCAGGGCTGGGAATATAGCTCAGTGGCACAAGCACATGCCTGGCAAGCACAAGGTTGTGAGTTCGCTCCCGGGAACCAAATAAAATTAAAAAGAAGAAGAAGAAGAAGAAGACTTCATGCCAGAACCAAAATTACTCAAGGTCATCCATATCTGTGCTCCCTGTCTTTTTTTTTTTTGTGCTCCCTGTCTTTACTCTCCTGGTTTTTTTTTTTTTTTTGGTACCGGGGATCGAACTCATGACCTCGCGCTTGCCAGGCAGGCACTTAAGCCACTGAGCTAAATCCCCGGCCCTCTCCTGGTTTGTTTATGCTGTTTAGGTTTTTTTTTTTCCAGGCCTATTCCACCCCAAATGCCTTAAAGACATAAATTAGCTCAGTTGAAAAGGTAAAGGGCAGAAACTTGATCCAAGATAAGCAGATTCATCAAGAGATGAAGGGTGGTGGGGGTAAGGAGAAAGGGAGAGCATAAAGAATTAAGATGTGTTGTGTACATACCAACTTCCCATGATGAATGTAATTACATGTACTATAAATACATACTAATATAAAAGGCAAGAAATAGAGACCCTTACCAAGGCACTTTGCCTTTTCTGCCAATGTAAGGGCAGCAGCAAGAAGCTTTTTACCAAGCAGAGCCAGGTGAAAAAAAAAGAAGAAAAAAAGAGGGCCACCTAGTCTACAAGGTGGCTAGATGGTGGCACCAGAGATACAAATTTTTGTTTCTTTTTAGACAGGTTCTTTCTGTGTACTTCAGGTCTCACTATGTGAGTTTAGGCTGTCCCTGAACTCACTCTGTAGCCCAGGCTGGGCTCAAAATTGCAGCGATTCTCTGGTCTCAACCTCCATAGTGCTTGGATTACAGGCATGTGCTGCCACACGCCATTAGTCTCATGTTACTATTCAGATTCTCGACTAGTTTTTCTCTGTGTATTGCTTCCAACTGCAACTTTGTGACTAAACATCAGTTTGAAGATGTAAAAAAAAATTAAGCCTTTTTTAAAAAAGATTAAACGACTAGTTTTACATAACGGCGACTGATCTGCAAATCAGGATGTCTGGCTGAATATTCCTTGAGTTCAGAGATATTTTTTTCTCTAGCAGGAGAACTAACTCCTTATCAGTCAGAATTTTTGTGGAATAGCCGGGAGGGAGGTCTCAGGAGGAACTGAGATGGTACTGACACACCTGGGTTTGTAGCTCACAAGAGCCATGGCACAGAATTACTAAATTAGAGCAAGGCACTTCCCTCTTTGGAAAGGAAGTTCCTATTTTCATAGTGCTTCCATCCATTAGAACTTTTAGAGAAGTGGAAGTGGCTGGGAACTACGTTTCTGCTTCTTGGTCAGAGGGTGAACCCGTTTGATGCACTGGCAGCCATCTCACATCTCTTTGCAGACCTGCGGTGCAAAGTACTGAGAATTTAAAGTACATGTTCAGTTCCCAGAAAAGGAACTACTCTTCAGAAAAAGTGGTGGATTGTTTTCCTGAGGTCAAAGGGATTGGAAGAAGAGCTCAGTGTCCCAAGCCTTCGATCCTTCCAGAGGCCTAATCATGCTCAAACAACCCACAGCCTTCGCATCACGCCCTCAGTGGGTTGGGTCTTAAAGAAGAGTTTAAAATACCAGGAGGTAGAGGAATGGTTTGCCCTCTTCTCTCACCATTTCTCCACAATATGAAGTAAATAACTCTTAATTTCTACATTTGTCAGGCGTGGAGCAAAGGTTTGACATTAAGCTTCTTCGTTGTAATGACCCACTCCTGGAGTACCAATCTCTCACCCAGAAGAAACATGGAGGTCTAGGCTTCTTCTGCCTAGCGCGCAGACTCCAAATTGGCCCCACCCCTTCCCTTCTCAGTTTATCCACCAGAGGGCCTAACAGCTGAGGTTCCGCGGCCCCTGCCCGGCCCGGCTCCGCCCCTGCCCGCCCCCCCGGGGGGGTAGGAGCGGGGGAGGCAGGCGCGGAAACTTGGCTGCAGCTTTCCGGGGGCTGTGGGTAAGCCGGCGCTCGCGAAGGGTGGCGCGGGAGGGGGCCGCGGACCGGTCCCGACGCGGCCGCCCGCTCCCCCGAGCTCGGCAGTCGACAGTCTGTCTCGGCGCGTGCCCCCGCGCTCCGCCCGCCGTCCTCGCTGAAGGGGCGCGCCCCGCGCTGCACGGCGCCGCCCACTCCGCTCCCCGCGGCCGCTCCTCCCTCCGCCCGGAGAGCCGCCGGCGGCGGCCCGAGAGGCCCCTCCTTTGCGTCCTTCTTCTTTCCCTAGCTCGCAGCCAAGCGTAGCCGCCGACCCGGCTGGGCCCGCGACCCTCCCCGGCCATGGCCGGCAACGTGAAAAAGAGTTCAGGCGCGGGGGGCGGCGGCGGCTCTGGGGGCTCGGGCGCGGGCGGCCTGATCGGACTCATGAAGGACGCCTTCCAGCCGCACCACCACCACCACCACCTCAGCCCGCACCCGCCGGGGACCGTGGACAAGAAGATGGTGGAGAAGTGCTGGAAGCTCATGGACAAGGTGACGGCCTGCCCGGGACCCGCGGCGGACGCAGGGTGGGCGTGGGCGGAGGGGCCGCAGCGAGGGGCGGGACAGACGGGCGGAGGAAGCTGGGGGAGGGGTCGGGGATCGCGACGCGGGCAAACTGGGGGCGGTGGGGGCGGAGGAGAGGCCGGGGGACGAGGGTCGTGTGGGGGAAGGGCTGCTGTTGGGACTTGAGAACGTTGGGGTGCTTGGGGAGCGAGACAAAGGTGGGGCGGGGGCTGGGGTGAGGGTTGACTGGGAAGCCACCGGGGCGGAAGTGCGGTGGGGGTTGAGGAGTTTGGGGCTCTGTGCAGGGTGCAGAGATGTGGGTCACGGAATTGGCCCAGGGAGATGAAAGGGATGGGGTGAGGAAGTGTGTACTGTAATTTACCGGTGAGGGCTCCACGCTGGTTGAGCAGAGATCTGGCTGTGGAAGTAGGTGCATGGGCTTTGATCCAGGGATGTGGTGTCAGGACAACTCCTCAGTCTTAACAGTGCCCGGGGTGAGCATGTAGTTTTTTTTCTCTTTAAGATGCAGCATTGGTATAAAAGAGAGAGGGGTTTAAATGGGGCAAGGAAGGAACTTGATGCACCATCTGGCTCTGGCTCAAGTTTTTTGTTATCCCCTGAAACTGTATGTGTTGAGATATGCACTGATTAAATCACAGATTTCTGGTTAGAACCATTATCTGCTGAAAGGTGGGTTGATTAAGCATGCCAAACGGCACATTCGCACTTCTTCCTGACTTCCTCCTGAGCTCACTGCTCACGCTTTTAGCCGGGTCCTACTTATTTAGTAACGGGTCGGGCTCCTTATTGTTAAAGAACCTGACTTGCACTTGTTCAGTCAATCTATTCCTCCCTCCCCCGCTTTGCTCAGCAAGTGCGGAAAAAGTAACTGCTTTACACTGAACCCTTTAAGTTTGTCACTTGGTGGAATTTTATTTCTTTATAGTGTGTCTGTATAATGAAATGTAGCAGTTAGTCCCGCGTCCTTCAGAGTGTATAGGAAGCCTAATATTTTCTTTGTATTTTATTGACATTCTGTTTAGTAATTTTGGCCAAATTCATACTGTAGATGCAAAGTGATTGGGAGGACCTAGCACATGAGAGAGTGGTGGTGTTTCCTCCAGGGTAAACTGGTTTTCTTGGTTCCCCTCTCGGCCCAGGTTCTTCTTCTGTAAAGTTCTTCATGGATTGTTTTGGACTAGAAACAGCTAATAAAAGGATTATGAAGCACTCCTCAAATATAAATGTGCTATATAAATGCTTAACAAGTCCCGTGTGAGAATTAACATTCTGCTAGTACATTCCAGTGGTTTCAGAGCCACTTTTTCAGGGCTGAGTTTTTTTTCTCCTGTTAAATGATTGGTGTTGTAATTAATGACAAATGTTGATTACTTTAGTATGTCGTGTTAGTGTTGTTTGTATATAGTGTACTCTGTTGTTTATATATACTATAGGTTTTGTATGTTGAATACTGTAGTATTAGTGTAGGTTGACTATTAGTGGTGTACTACTGGTATTATTATAATAAATCCATTACAGAAAGTTACGCATGTAAAGGAACCTTTATTTATTGTTTTGTTTTTGTGTTGTTTATTTTTTTGAGAGAAGGTCACACTATGCAGTTCAGGCTGTCTTTGAGCTTACTTTGTAGCCCTGGCTGGTCTTGAACTCGCAAGGATCCTCCTGCCTCAGCCTCCTGAGTGCCGTGAGCTGATATCTTTTAAAAAATATTGAAGTGTTCATCCGAGCTTGGTAGCACAGACCTGTAATTCCATGACTCAGGAGACTGAGGCAGTAGGGTCACTGAAAGAGTTTGAGGTCAGCCTGTATTACATAGTGAGTTCAAAGCCAGGCTGAACTACATACTGAGAACCTGTCTCAAAAAACAAAATAAAAAATTCTGAATGTATTGAAAACATTAAGCTTGCTGGTTTATATTTTAGGGATTTACTGTTAAGAGTAACATTTTCTCTGGCATAGAAAAAAACTACATTTCTAAGAGTATATCAAAATTATACTGATCAAAAAAAATTGCACTGATCAGAGACCCTTCTTTAAAAATAATTCTTTTAATTAAACATTCATGCTATGTAAATAAGGAATAAATTATAAATAGCTGTATTCTACATGATAGTCCAAATAATGTCCTCCCTTATTCCTTCTTACTGTCTGTTTTTCTTTTCTTTTCTTTTCTTTTCTTTTCTTTTCTTTTCTTTTCTTTTCTTTTCTTTTCTTTTTGATACTGGGAATTGAACTCAGGACCTTGCCAAGCAGGTGCAGAGGCCGCTAAGGTATATTCCCAGCCCCACCCTTACTCTTTATGTGTATAAATTATGTATATTGGGCTGGGTGTGGTGTCAGTGGAACATTCTTGTAAATCCCAGTGTAGAGGGAGACTGAGACAGGAGAATTGAAAGTTCTGGTTCCCCCTGGGCAATTTAGGCCCTGGCTCAAAATAAAAAATGAAAAATACTGGGGTACCCCTGTGGTAGAAACCCCAGGGTTCAAGCTGCAGTACCCCACCCAAAACAAAAACAAAACCAAAAAAATAAAATTACGCACATTAAGTTTTGAGTTTTTCTATAAAGTGTTTATTTGAAGGGAGTAAAGAGGACTCAAAGATTTGAGTCAAAATGATTCAGCTAGTCTTGGTAGTTTACAGGACAGGCTTTTTTGACTGTATTCCAGCCTGGGGAGACGGGTGTTGTATGCTCGTCTTGCTGTCTGGGAAGCTGAGCTCGGGAGTCTGTGCCCTGTATCACGTGTTACTAGTTGTGCTGAAACAGCCTTGGTGCCTTCTGATGTGTCAGTCCTGTAGGTCCACACTGCTTTCCAGACTTTCTCAATACTTCCGTCACCTCGCCAGATTGCACCATCCTTTTATTCTTGGTGTTTTGAGCATAGGAATTCAGCCTTAAATCCCATGTTTTGTCCTTGTCGTTGAAGCTAGATGACTATTATTTTAGCTTACTGTTAATCAATTTATTTATTGAGTCCCTTGCCCAGTACTGGATATATGGAATAGATTAGCTGAAATCATGCATTTTGGGCAACTCAGTTGACTAATTTACGTATTCATTACTGAATTTATGTTGAAATTCTTTTTTTTTATTTTTTGTACTGGGAATCAAACTCCTGACTTTGCGCTTGCCAGGCTGGTGCTGTGCTGCTGAGCTATATCCTGGACTTACTGTTGAACTTAAACTCACAGGTGGAAAAAATGCTTATGTTAGAATACTTACTAATCAAAAGATAGGCATAGTGGGCTTCTAGGTTTTTTGTTTTTAGGTTATTTTGCTCCCTCAGGATATTGTAATAAATACTTGGATGAATACTTAATATGAAGAAAATGGCTAGTACATAAAGAGGAACTGAGTAGGGAAGAGAAATGGTGAGTAGAGAGAAAATCATAAATGACCTTAAATCTGAATGTAAGAGGACTTAGTATTTAACCTAGTGAGAAATGTAAAACTCAATGTGAAATACAGTAGGATTGGCAAACTTTTTCTTTATAGGGAGGGACATAGTACTTGAGGGACATAGTACTTGAGCCTTCGTTGGGCATGTGCTTAATCCTGTGTACTCTTAGTTGTTCCAAGTCTTTAAAAATGTTTTTAAAAGCCAGCCAGATACGGTGGTACACGTAATCCCAGCACTTGGGAGGATCACAGTGAGTTCCAGCCCAGCCTGGGCTACCTAGTGAATACAAGGCCAGTCTGAACTATGCAAGTAAGACCCTGTATCAGAAAAACCCAGAAAATAAATAATAATAATAATAAACTGAAAGAGTTATAAGACACAATAGTACAATAGATATTGTACAATAAGCTGTCAGTACAATAGATATTGTAATAATGAATGAGAAAGAAAGTGCTCAAAAGGAAAGAACAGTTTGTAGGTATACACATATAACTATGTATGTTTAAGTGTGCAAGGGAGATAACTGTACTACTGATGCTCTGTTAGTTCATAAAATAGAATAGTATGTTCATTTTCTTATGCTTAGATTTTGTAACTTGAACAACTTACTTCTTATTGTAATTTTTTTTTAAAATCAGTACCGGGGAATTGAACTCACAACCACGTGCTTGCAAGGCAGGCGCTTATGCCGCTGAGCTATATCCCCAGCCCGAACAACTTACTTCTAAGATAACATATATTAACTAGTGTTGATTTCTTGCTGTTATTTTTTTGAAATTCTGTATTATTTCTATCCGGTTTTTCCGTTTTGCTTAAAAAAAAAAAACAAACCAGAAAACACACAAACCAAAATGTGTAAAGGCCACACTTGGTTTGCAGATGTACTGGGAGAAGAAAGGCTGCAGGTTGTCATGTGTCCACCTCTGCTTGGAACAGCATTCTGCTGGTGGTATAGGTCTGGGCTATGTTTTTATTTTATTTTGGTGCTAGGGATGGAACCCAGGGCCTCACAGATGCTAGGCAAGTGCTCTGCCCTTGAGCTACCACCTCAGCCTGCGCCCTCATTTTAAATTAGCTGGTATCATTAAAACATTAAGCTATTTGTACTTACGTTTTTTTGTACTGGAGATTGAATACTGGGCCTTCACATTGAACTACATCCCCGGCCCCTGAGACAGCGTCTCTTACCTCGCTCAGGTTAAGCTTAAACTTGTGATTGATCCTTCTGCCTCAACTTTTCAGAGTGTGGGGATTATAGATGTGCACCACTACTTCTGATTTAATTTTTAATGGTATATAATTTATTAGAAAATTTCTTCCCCATAAAATGTGAGTTTAAAATAATATTTTCAGTTTTAAAAAGTTTTTTTTTTTTTTTTTTTTAAGCAGTGTCTCACTATGTAGCCTAGATTGGCACTGAACTTGTTGAGATCCTCCTGCCTCAGTGTCCTAAGTGCTGGGGTTATAGGCACGCATCACTGTGCACAGCTACAGTTATTTGGAAAAAGCCTTTTATTGGTAACCTTATTTATAGAGGAAGTCATGTAAGTGCTGAAAGATTAAATAATTAAGTTAAACAGCAGAGTCAATCCAGGATCTCCCTTCCCCCCTGTAAAAGCTTAGAAACTTCTTTCCTATACTTTGTTTTCTGTAAAGTCACACCCACAAATGCCATGTTTGGGCTTGTGCCACAAGGGATGCTTCAGTCAATCTTACACCACATATGTGATGCTGGTTCCATTAGATTATAGTGGGGCCCAACATTTTTGACACAGTCACAGGGCATCAGTGTATCACCCTGTGTCTGTGGTGACTCTGGTGTAAACAGATGTACAGTGCGAAGGACTCATCTATACTTATTATAGGGCACAACACTTGATAATAAATGACTGTATTAGCCTGGCGTTGTGGCACTGTGGGAGCCCAGCCTGGGAATTCTCTTTTCTTTTTTTGAGGCACGGTTTTACTGTGTAGCCCAGGTTGGCCTCAAACTTGGACCAGTCCTCCTGTCTCAGCCTCATGGGTATTGGGATTATAGGCAGTTTCCATGGCACCAGGCCATTGTTTTTTTTTTTTTTTTTTTTTTTGGTACTGGGGATTGA
>PVJX010001529.1:138924-158624 GCA_004027295.1 Dolichotis patagonum
CTGGACTGGGGATATACTTCACTACAAAGTCCCTAGGTTCAACTCCCATTACCACCAAAAAAAGAAGAAAAAAAGTTATTATGTAGTTACTAATGATTTTTTAAATCATTATTTTACAGTATATGCCTTCTTATTGAAAAAAAAAAAAAGGTAACTATAAAACAGTGTCTTTCTCCCAACTCCTGTCCTGGCTGCTCCAGCACAAGCTTGCAAGGTGTGAAGGCTTTCAAGACAATAGGAACAATAGTGGAAAAACAAACAAAAGACACTGTGTCTTATCATACCACCAGCAGCTTCATCTTCTTCTTGTGCTTACCGTGCTCTTTGGTTTTTGTGGTCCTACTATCAAGAGACCATGCCAAATGTAGCATGTCACCTAGAGACGTGTTTCTCAGCCTAGCATGGTGGTGTATACCTCGGCATTCTGGGAGGCTGAGGAAGGAGGATCACAAGTTTGAGCCCAGCCTGAGCAATTTAGTGACTTAGTGAGACTGTGTCTCGAAATAAAGAAAAAAAAAAAAGGGTTGGGATGTAGCCCTGTACAAAAACCTTGAGTTCAATCCTCAGTACCTTACACACAGTATGCTGTTATTTTATCTGTAATTTTTTTGTGGCATTAGGGGTTGAACCTTTCATTATGCGAGGTAAATGTGCTATTACTGAACTACATCCTTAACCTTTTCTAAAAAATCTTTATTTTGAGTCTTATTTTTGCCCCATTGCTCAGGCTGGCCTCAAAATTGAGATTCTCCTGAGTAGCTAAATTTCAGGCATGTGCCACTACACTCAACTGTACTTACTACTTTTTAATTTCATTTTACTGACATATACCTGTCCTGCCTCCCCCAGCTCTGTAGGACCAACCCATGTCTTACCATAATCCCTTATTTTCTGCCTCACTGGGAGATCCAGTTGGCAAAAAAAATTTTTTTTGAGTGCCTGAGTAAAAGTAACATTTACTAAAAGTGGTATTATCTTGTAAAGATAGTATACAACTATTGTGTTTTTGTGTCTATTAAGAACTCCCTCAAAGGATATAAAATTCTTAGTTTCTTATTGTGTACAAAATGAGTCAGCTCGGTATTTCATTAGTGAAAATTTGGAAAGTTACGTAGACTAGGTTGGATTTGGTGACTTTCAGCCAGCGCTGCAGGAGGCTGAAGCAGGAGAATTGCAAGTTACAGCTTAATCTGGGCAATTTAGGGACTTGGTGAGACCAGACCCTATGTCCAAAAATAAGAAGGGTGGTAGAAGTAGCTTAGCGTGAAGGCCTTGTGTTCAATCTCTAGTACTCCCCCACCCTCCACCTCCCAAAAAGTTATATAAGATTATGTAGAGTAAAAAAATAAGATTATCTGCTGTATTCCTTTGTGCCTTTGGTTGAAGTTTTTGATGACTCTTGCTACAGGAAACCTATTTTTAATATGTTTGTAAGTCATGTAAATACAATGAGCTGTTAAATCATTGTCAGATGACTTTTCCTCTTCAGGGTTTTTACTGTGTATTTATTTTTTATTTTCTTATCTTTCTGAGGCAGGATTTTTCTATGCAGTTTAGGCTGGCAGAGAATTTATAGAAAGTCTCGTGCCTCAGGCTAAGTGCTAGGATTATGGGTGCGCTCCACCATGCCCAGCTCCACTGAAGTTGTTAATTCTGATTTACATTAGATTTGCTAGAAGAGGGAGTTATACTAAGCCAGCCATTGTGAAATGTTCCGTGATTAGCACATTTGGTGTTGGAAGGAAGTAGGTGGGAGTAGTCAAGCAGGAACACTGGAAGTGAGCCTCAGCTCTGCTGCAGTGTTCTTCCCATGGCAGCTTCCAGGAGGTGAAAGGGCGACGGTGGTGATGCATGGCCATTGCAGCCTGGGCATTGGGCAGGTAGGGTGCCACTGGCCATTGGTGAGTGACAGTCTCTTCTCTGCAGCTTCTGGAATGGGCACTGCGTGCTGCCTAGCACCTTTAGGTGCCCTAGTACCTTCTTGCAAGTGCTGTATGCTGCCTTCCCCTCTGGCTTGCATCTGCCAGGGAGGGAGGCTTTTTTTTTTTTTTTTTTTTTTTTGAAGACAGTCTCATTCTGTAAGTCAGGCTCAGTTTGAATTTACTACGGAGCCTAGACTGGCCTCAAGCTCGGCAATCCTCTTGCCTCAGCCTCCTGAGTGCTAGGATTACAGTTGTGCGCCACCACGCCTAGCAGAAAGGCTTTTGAAGGAGGCCAGTTCATTGGTATTTCGTTGAGTGGGATGCAGTCTTAACTTCCTGACCTTTCCTTTTTTTTTTTTTTTTTTTTTTTTTGGTACTGGGGATTGAACTCATGACTGCTTGCTTACAAAGCAGGCGCTTAAGCCACTGAGCTAAATCCCCAGCCCGACCTTTCCTTTTTTTAGGCCTATTAGTTGAGCATGCTTTCAGGAAGTAGAAACTTAATTTGTGAATCATAAAATGTACAGAACAAGCTCTGATCCCCAAATGAGTACACTTTCTAGAGGTAGCCTGTTTGTAGTTCAGGATTCATTGTTTCAGCTTTTACCTTCTTTCCTAAATGGCTCTGAGAAAAATGGATGGACCATAGTACCTTGAGGGTGATTTAATTGATTTCAGCAAGCAGTTAACTTAGCATTTACTCTCTATAACTGCTAACCTACCATTAGTAATTCCTTATATCAAAGAGCAGTTTACAGTCCATTTTTGGGGGGCGCAGGACACACGGTTTCACTCAGGCTGCCATTCAACTGTGTAGCCCAGGCTAGCTTCCCTCCATGATCTTTCTGTCTCAGCCTCCTGAGTGTTGGGATTACAAGTGAGCTCCACCATGCCTGGCCATTGTAGTTTAAAATCTTATCTCTGATTCATCAGAAATCTCATACAAGATGGTTTAAGATTAACCTTTCCAAATCACTCAGCTTGAGTTTTTCTTTTTTTGCTGAAAATGTTTTTTTCCTTGGTACATTTTAGATGTACATCATGATAACATTCATCAGAGGAAATTTGTACCTGTATATATCTTTTATTTTGTAATTAGTTTTTTGGTACTGGGAATTGAACTCACGACATTGTGCTTGCCTGGCAGGAATTTACACCACTAATCTAAATCCTCAGCAGCCATTTTATATATATATATATATATATATATATATATATATATATATAGTTTTAAACAGCCTTTATTTTATTGTTGGATTTCTTTTTTTTCTGGAACCAAGAGTGGAGCTCACAACCTCACACTTGCCAGGCAGGCAGGTGCTTATACCACTGAGCTAAATCCCCAGCTAGCCATACTATATCTTGCTTTTTCTTTTTTTTTTTTTTTTTTCCATTTCCCACTTGCCGTTTTAACCCCGCTTCTCCTCCTTATTTACAAAAGCTTTGTTTCTGTTTTTTTCTTTCTATTTTTTATGTTTCTTGTTCCTTCCTCCCTCCCTATCCCCTTCTCATTTGGACATTTTCTTCCCATTTCCCAATAATATTATACATTTTGGTCCTTATTTGTACTTTTGGTTTTGTTTAGAATTGCATCAAGTGATTTCTTGTATACTAGTGATTGTCAGATTCGAGTGTGCATTCAGATCCTCTGAGATCCAATTAAAATGGAGAATCTGAGTAGATGTGGGTTGGTGCCTGAGATTCTGCATTCCTAATTAGCTCCCAGGAGATAACAATGTCCCTGATGCAGGGACCATACTTGGTGTAGCAAGGCCCTATACCTCAGTTGCTTTTATTTAAGAAAAGTTTGGCAGATTATTTTATTTTTTTATTTTTTTATTTTTTTGTTTTTTTTGTTACCGGGGATTGAACTCACAACCTCATGCTTGCCAGGCAGGCGCTTAAGCCACTGAGCTAAATCCCCGGCCTGGCAGATTATTTTAAATTGTATTTTTTGTGGTTCTGGGGATCCCTTGTGCATACTAGACAAGCAGTCTGTCACTAACCTGCACTCCCAGCCTCAGCATTTTTGTTTTGTTCTGTTTTAAGAAAATGACAGGCCAAGCATTGTATGGTGCATGTCTATAATCTCAACCTCTAGGGGCCCTGTCATGGTTTATGTCAGTGGCCCCCAGGCCTCATGTATTTGCATTGTGCATTTGTGATTGGTTCATTGTCTAGTGCTTGGATTGATGGTGTCAGTGCTACACCCTCCTAGAGGGTGGAGCCAGGATGTGATGTAATGGCAGGAAGAAGGTCTCTCTTGCCGGTTCCTGCTTACTGTTTGCAGCTGCCATGAACTGCGGCCCGCCATGCCACCTGCCTTGGAGCCAACTGAGTATGGACTGAAACCTCCAAAAACTGTAAGAAATAAACCTTTCCTTTCCCAACTTTGGGCATCAGGTATTTTGTCTCAGCGATGAGTAAAAAGTAACCAAGACAGGCCCTGAGGCAGAAGGTTTGCAAATTGAGTCCTATGTGGACAGTTTAGTGACTTAGTGGGACCCTGTCTCAAAATAAAAAGAAATAAAATGGGCTGGGGAAGTAGTTCAGTGTGAAGGCGATGAGTTCAATCCCTAGTACTGGAGAAAAACAAAAATTGTATGGTATCTTATTTATATTTATTTTATTATGAAAGTAATACATACTTAAATTATACTTTTTTTTTTTTTTTTTTTTTTTTGCAGTACCAGGGATCGAACTCACAACCTCTGGCTTGTCAGGCAGGCGCTTATGCTGCTGAGCTAAATCCCCAGCCCCTTAAATTATACGTTTTTAAGCAGATGTGGAAATTTATTTATTGAGATGGAGTCGTGCTGTCCTTGAACCTGTAATCCTCCTGCCTCATCCTCCTAAGTGCTTGGATTACAGGCATGTACTACAAAGTCTGGTATGGAAGTCAGATATTAAAACATAATTTTGGAAATTTTTTTCTTTTTAAAAAGGAGTATGTAGCCATGTTTGGTGACACACACCTGTAATCCCAGCACTTGGTGGCTGAGTCAGAATTGTGAGTTAGATCAGCCTGGGCTACAAAGTGAGCTCAAGGCCAGCCCGAACTGCATAGCAAGACCCTGTCTCAAAAAGACCCCCCCCCAAAATAAAGAATTTTATGAATATATGTTTATTTAATAAACTCCTGTTGATTAGGTTATGTCAGAGTTTTCATATTAGAAACAATGCTGTAGTACTGTGTACCATACAGTTTTAAGAACGTCTTTATTTATTTATTTTTGGTACTAGGGAGCGAACAACCTTGCACTTGCCAGGTAGGCACTTAAGCCACTGAGCTAAATCTATGACAAGAACATCTTTAAAAAAAACTAAATGAGCAAGTGGATTAAAGGAATCATACATTTAAAAAAATCAATGTACCACATGGGAAATATTTCGCAGAATCAATAACTGGGATCTCATCTTATTAAAATGTTTTTGCATGTCAAAAAAAAGTCTCCAACAGAATAAAAAGGAAACCCATGAATTTTGAAAAAATCTTAGTCAGCTGTCTCTCAGACGAAGGACTTCTGTCTAGAACATACAAAGAATTTAAAAAATCAGACTCCTGAAATTCAAAGGCCCAATCCAAAAATGGGCATCTGAGATGAATACACAGTTCTCAGATGAAAATATACAAATGGCAAATAAGCACATGAAAAAATGTTCAGCATCATTGGTTATTAGAGAAATGCAAATTAAAACCACACTGAGATTCCATGTCACTCCAGAAAGAATAGCCAGGATAAAGAAAACTACCAATAACAAATGCTGGAGAGGTTGTGGGGAAAAAGGAACTCTTCTGCAATGTTGGTGGGAGTGCAACCACTGTGGAGGTCACTCTGGAGATTACTCCAAAAGCTGGTAATCTCACGTCTGGAGATTACTCCAAAAGCTGGTATTGGAAGTCTCATTTGACTCAGCTGTTCCACTTCTGGGCATATTCCCAGAAGAATTGAAAGCATCATATCACAGTGAAGTACATTCACCAATGTTTATAGTAGCACAGTTTGTGATAGCCAGATCTTGGAAACAACCTAAATGCCCATCAACTGAGGAATGGATAAAAAAGATGCGGTACTTTTTATACAACGGAGTGCTAGTTGGCTATAAAGAATGATCACATTGAGGTATTTATAAGTAAGTGGATGCAACTTGAGAGCATACTCACAAGTGAAATAAATCAAACTCATGAGTAAATACTGTATTGTCTCTCTAGTATAAGAAATAGTAAGAGGACATAAGATACAAAATCCTCAATAAATACAGTGAAAGAGTAAGAATCTTCTCAAAGGGGGAAAAATACCATCTCAGGGAAAAGCAGGAAAAAGAAAAAGGAAGGGAAAAGAAAAAAATACCTAAATTTGTGTAAACACAGTTAGGATAGCTAAGATGATTGTGCTACAAATTCTATAAGTTCATAGAACAAAGCAGTTAATATTCATAGGATTGGAACAATTTTGCATGTTTGTGTCAGGTGACCTGAGGAACTCTTGAAGATCACTATGTAAAATATCAACCTTAGTTCTGTTCCTACCACCATGTTTTGAAGGCCTGTATCATCTTTGGGCTCTTTGCTATTGTTGTTTATTTGTCTTTTTTGTTTCTTATTTTTCTGGTAATCTGTTTTGTTTTTCGCTCTAATGCAGAAAGGATAGGTATACATGTAGAGGCTTATACATGCCTAGAACTTCTCCTAAACAGTTTACGGGAATTGATTATATTATGTGTGGTGAAATGAACAGCTATTATGAAGAAAAACAGACATTATGGTATCAGTTGTTGGTTTTTTTTTTCCAGTTGTTGATTTTGTATCACCATGCTGTGAAATCCAGTAATACTTCTGTTCTTTGTTCGGAGTTGTGTTAGTCTGTTTTATATTAATTTCAACATACATAAAGGTATGGACAACTATTTTAAAGAGAACAAAAGACATTATGGCAGCCATTTTTAATTTTCATATTGTCTGGTTTTGAAGGCCTGTAATGCCTTCATTACCCTGTTCTGATCAGTTTTATACTATTTTGTTTTGTATGAATTCGTTGTGTGAAGATATAGACAACCATTTAGAAGAAAACAAGAGATATTATGGTAGCCGCTGTAGATCTCCTGTTGTCTTGTTTTGAAATCTGTGTCACTTAACATTGTTTTCTTCTGATCTGCTTTGTTCTGTTTTGTTGTTTAGTTTTACCCCCCTTTTTAAAAAAATTAAAAATAAAAAACCTATCTATCTATCTGTGTATATTTTTTTTGGTATCGGGGATCAAACTCAACCTCATGCTTGCCAAGCAGGCGCTTGTGCCACTGAGCTAAACCCCCAGCTATATCTATAGATATAGATATAGATATAGATATAGATATAGATATAGATATAGATATAGAATAGATATATAGATAGATAGTAATTTTTGCTTTTCAAAAAATTTCCTTCTACCAACAATCCTCAACTAGTTTGTTTTAAATACAGTAACTAATTCTTAGTTACTTTTGATAAAAATTAGGTTAGTACCCTTCCCTCATTAGATTGTTTTGGTTTCTTGAAATGATGTAGTAAGGGTAGTAAAGGGAGCCTGAACTCACTCTATAGTCCAGGCTTTTTATTGAACACAAACTATGTCCCAGATACTGGGAAGTTAAAGATGACCTAGTGCTGACATTTCTAATCTGTGCAATAAAACTAAAATATATAAAATGTTTGGGGGTTGGGAATTTAGCTCAGTGGCATAAGCACCTGCCAGGCAAGCACGAGGTCATGAGTTTGATCCCCTGTACCCCCCCCCGCCCCCACGTGTTTAGGGGCCCTCAATGGAGACTATAGAACAAACCCTGGCAAGTGTGAGGTCCTGAGTTCAACCCCCAGCACTAAATTCCAGAAGGGAATTTGGGAGTGGGGAGGGGCTTGAGACCAAGTGGATAGCTCTGTAACACTATGATCCCAGCTGTCATATTTGGTATATGGCATCTACAGCGATGCAGATATCATTAGTCTCTGGTTTGTGCTGTTTGGTTTGGAGTTGTAATAACTCTAAATAAAGAATGAGGCTCATATCTGTAACCCTAGCAGTTCAGGTGGCTGAGCAAGAGGATGGAGATTTAGAGACGAGCCTGAGCTGTGTAACAAGACCCTGTCTCTAAAAAATAATTTTTTTTCTTTTAAAGTAGTACTCAGGTATAAAAACTCCATGGTTAAGCTGTCAGAGCATGTCAGTTATTTAATTTCATGTGTCGTATATTGAATGTACTTTTTCTGCAATTGATACATGAAAGTAAAGAGTTAGATAGCATGGTGTTTTTTAATATTGCTGAGTGATATTTGAGAAATGTTATATAGTAATTACAGTTCATGAGTTTGAGTGGAGTTTAAATCAATAACAGAATAGTAATTAGAAGTAAAAGACTTTCCTGAGATCATTATCTAGTGATAACGTGTTTCTTTAAAGTAGAGGTTTCTGATTTGTCTTTGAAAAACAGTACTGAATTGATTTTGTTTAAAAGCTTCACTGTGTATTTATCCTTGTAAAACTGTTAAAATCTGTTTAGCTTTCTGAGATGATAGAGTTTCTAAAATTTGAAGCTTTAGGAGACTTTAGAAATAAATTATGTAACTTAAATATACGGAGCCAGAAATTGAGACCCAAGAGGCTGATGACTTGCTTGAGGTCACATAGCCAATGCCCAGACTAGACTCGTGTCTCCGCACTTTACTTTGTTATCCTTTCCACTATATCTCCTGTTTTATTTTTTGACTACAATCGGTTCTTTTTTTTTTTTTTTTCCTTTTGGTACTAAGGGTTGAACTCAGGACCTCACACTTGCCAGGCAGGCATTTATGCCACTGAGCTAAATTCCCAGCCCCCGGTTCTTTTTTAAAAAAAAATCAGTACAGGTTTTCGGGGCATGCTGTTACATTCATCTTGGGGAGTGGGTACATGGATGTAACACAACTTATTTCTTTTTTAAATTCCCTTTCCCTCCCCTCCCCCAATTCCCTTTTCTCTATCTTCGTTCTTGTTGATATTTAGGTCCTATTTATGGCATATAATGTTGATTAACTTGATTTATTAACTTCTTGTACATGGCACATACTTATTCTTAGTTCCCTTTCCCCTCTCCCTCCACCTTGATCTCTCGGACCCTTTTCCATTTTCTAGGGATCCATCCTTTTGTTTCCTTCTATCCATCTTTATTATTCCCTTTGTTTGTACTTTGCCTTACTCAAATGAGAGATACCATATGGTATTTGTCATGGTTTATGTCGGTGGCCCCCAGGCCTCATGTATTTGCATTGTGCATTTGTGATTGGTTCATTGTCTAGTGCTTGGATTGGTGGTGTCAGTGCTACACCCTCCCAGGGGGTGGAGCCAGGATGTGATGTAATGGCAGGAAGAAGGTGTGTGTCTCTCTCTCTTGCCGGTTTGGGCTTGTTCTTTGTAGCTCCTGTGAACTGCGGCCCCACCACGCCACCCTGCCTTGGAGCCAACTGAGTATGGACTGAAACCTCCAAAAACTGTACGAAATAAACCTTTCCTTTCCCAACTTTGGGCATCAGGTATTTTGTCTCAGCAATGAATAAAAGTAACTAAGACAGAATTTGGTATGGAGGAGTGGTGTCATTGCTGTGATTTTACCTGACCATGTTTTTCGAGAGGCTTTGGAAATGGCTTGTGGGCAGAGTTTGGAAAGGTTTGGACATGTCGCCTGGATGCACAGAGCTGGAGGAACTTAGGTTGTTCTGTAGAGGAGATTCTGGTCAGAGCTCAGGAGACCAGAAGGCTAGAAAGCCTGATGGTAAAGACCAGGCTTGGGAGGTTTCTGCTGGGAAGAAGGACTGTATTGGTTGTTGGACTCCCTATGATGTGTGTTATGGCTTGGCAGAAAGTTTGTCTGCATTTTGCTCATGCCCAGAGACTTTGCCTCAGACTGAGATAAAGGGTAATGGACTTTGGCAAAGGAAATTTCAAGGCAGTCAAACGTTGAGGCTGTGGCATGGCTATTGTTGGGGGCTTTTAGCCAGATCTATGTTGAAAATCAAGAGCAAAGAGCCCAGCAGAATAATTTAAAACACTGAGTTTGGCCAGAAGGAAAACTCCAAGTAAAGCTGTGGATTGTAAAGATAGTGCTGAGACTTTGATTGCTGAGAAGAAACAGAGAGATAAGAAAGATGGCCACCAGGCATCCCAGGAAGCAGCAGGTCCCCACCCTTTGCAGCCCCAAAACTGCAAAAGTGAAAGAATTTTCTCAGATGAGAAAGCTTCAGAGCACCATGCTCCAGAATGGCATGGGAGGCCACATGAGGTTCCAGAATGGTGGCAACATAGAAAAGTTTTTCTTCACATCGAGTAAACAGAGCCCAGCAATCCAAGCGCTCGACCCCTACAGCCAAGAGAGAGAAAAGCCTGGCTACTGCTCCAGCTGGTAGCAAGCCTTGGCGGCATCCACATGGTGCTAATTTTAGGTGCAAGGAAAATGCACAAATTCTGAGGGTAAGAAGGCTTCCACCTCGATTGCAAAGGGCTTGGGAGGCCAAGCAGTGTGCCCGAGAGGGCAATATGTAAAGATGTAAGTGTGAAGCCAAAGGTGCAGTGGAGACTCCAGAAGTTTGGAAAAGCCAAGAACGTGGATCCTCCAAGGAAAGCTGCAAAAACTGAGCAGAGAAGGTTTAAGAGAAAAGCTGTGGGAGCTGAAATCCCTGGAAGTGCCTTGGGGGTGGAATCACCCAAGCCTTTTGGAGCTTGCAACCAGATTGCTTCAAATGCTGAGCATGAAACTCTAGGACTTAATGTTCACCCTGCTGGATGTTGGACTTGCTTTGTTCCCAGTGCTTTATATTCCTCCGTTTGTAACTTTTGGAATGGTAATGTTTATTTTGTGCCTTTACATTTCAGAAATGTTTAACCTTATTTCACTTGTACAGGGGGTTACAGTTAAGAGTTTGCCATAGATATTGGAGGAGACTTGGGACTTGGACTTCTCAGCAATGCTGAAAATGTTAGGACTTTGGCAACTTTTGGAGATGAGCTAAATGTCTTTTGTATAAAGGTTGTACATGAGTCTTTGGGGGCCAGGGGTGGAATATCATGGTTTATGTTAGTGGACCCAGGTCTCATGTATTTGCATTGTGCATTTGTGATTGGTTCATTTCTAGTGCTTGGATTGGTGGTGTCAGTGCTACACCCTCCCAGGGGGTGGAGCCAGGATGTGATGTAATGGCAGGAAGAAGGTGAGTCTGTCTCTCTTGCCGGTTTGCCGCCATGAACTGCGGCCCCCACCATGCCACCCTGCCTTGGAGCCAACCGAGTATGGACTGAAACCTCCAAAAACTAAGAAATAAACCTTTCCTTTCCCAACTTTGGGCATCAGATATTTTGTCTCAGCAATGAATAAAAGTAACTAAGACAGTATTTAAGCTTTTTGATTAGTTTATGTCATTCAGTATTTAAAACTAACAGTCAGGGATTATTGCTCATGGCACAGCTTCTGACTGGCAAGCACAAGGTCTCATGTACCCCCCCAAATTTCACATTTTATATACAGTTTTGCATATAACTTTTTCGTGTACTATAGCACTTATTTTATTCATTTTAAAATATTTTGAAATGAAAAATGCTTCGATAGATGTAAGTTGAGGTCTATAGAGGTGAGATTTTTTCTTTTTTGGTATCAGGAATCAAACTCACGACCTTGAGCTTGCCAGGCAGGTGCTGTGCCGCTGAGCTACATTCCCAGCCCCAAAGATAAGAATATTAGAGACCCTACCACATTTAAGATTGTGACACAGGTAAATATTAATTCTCAGAATTTTGATTGGGTGTCCGGGAATTTAGCTCAGTGGCCTATGTGCCTGCCTGGCAAGCATGAGGTTGTGAGTTTGACCCCTGGTACCATAAAGAAAAAAAATTTTTTTTTTGATTGAGCACCTGCTGTGTGTCATTATTCTAGGAGCTGGATTAAAAGTTCTGCCCTTCTTGAGAGATGAATTAATTTATGGTCCTTTGTGCTTGGAGCATTTGCCTAATTCCGTAGTGTCAGAAAATATTCTATATTCACAACATGGCTTCTGCATCATTCTGTATAGCATTTATTTATTTATTTGTTTGTTTGTTTATTTTTAAATTCAGCAAGTTAGCCAGGCTAGGTGACACAAGCCTATAATCCCAGCACTCAGGAGACTGAGGCCAGGAGGGTCTTTGCCAGTTCATGACCAGCCTGGGCTACTAAGTGAGTTCAGGGCCAGTCCGAACTGCATAAGACCCTGTCTCAAAAAGACAAAAAAATTTTTTTTCCAAGCGTAGTTTTTTGTTTTTCTTTACTGTGATCATAACCCTTTCCAGAGTTTTTCCATTGGCCATTGGGCCTTGGCAGAACCAGGGGGAGGAGTAAGGCCAGTGAGAAGCTGTCATGAATGGAGTGTGAGGCAGCTGTACACGGGTGCATTGGACACTGTTGAGTGCTGCTCTACAGGCACTGGCAGAAGGAAACGAAAGCAGTTTTGCTACTGCACAACTTGGAAATCAAAAGAAAGCTGGCTAAATGGAGGACAGGCTAAGCAGGAAAATGTTTTATCTTTCAGAAGTCTTTTGGTGAATGTTTTATTAGCTTAGATGATACATTTGTGCTGTGGAGATGTTTTAAATCGGCAACAGTGGTTGCCGATTTAAAATTTACTAAGTCATAAAGGCAGATTTTTTTTTAAAAGAGAATAAAACCAAACAAAATAAAATAGAATAAAGCCAATCAAAACAAAATAGTGAAAGTGATACAGGACTTCAAAACAGGATAATTGGAAATCAACAATTGTTACTGTAATGCCTCTTACTATCTTCCATATTACTGCCCATACAATCAGACATAATAAAATCAAACAAAACAGAATAAAACCAATCTAAACAAAAGATTCAATAAAACAAAATAACCAAATGAAGCAAAACAAAACAGTGAGAGCAGTATTGGATTTCAAAAACAAGAAAATTCCCCATAGTTGCTATATCGCATATTGTTACCTTCTAAATAGATGCTCAGACTACTGGCTTTGGGCCTGCAAAGTCAATCAAACAAAACATTAAGTTTTTTTTTTAAACCTCAGTTGCTGTCAGCTCTCAGCCTGTGTTCCTCAGAATCAGTGAGTTGCTTACCGAGGAGTAGGGTGCTTGGCTTTTCTTGTCTCCAGCCTGTGAACTGACTGGCTTATGGGAAGGCGAATTGGCTTCCTGTTTCTTCTCCCTCCTGGCCCATAGCTGCTATTGGCCCATGCGAACTGTATTTCTTGTTTCTCCTGGAACTTTTTTTTTTCCGGTCTTTTTGAGACAGGGTCTCACTATGTAGTTCAGGCTAGCCTTGAGCTCACTTTGTAGGTAGCCCAGGCTGGTCTCCAACTTGCTACAAGTCTCCTCCCTCAGTCTCCCAAGTGCTTGGATTACACACCCAGCAAAGGGGTTAATATTTAGGACATTTTTTTCTTTTCCAGAGGATATTAATATTAGAAGAGTAGGCCTACCTCTGTATTTTCTTCATGGTCTCTGCTAATGTTCTGTAGTTGAAAATTTGGAGGAGTTAGTGGGGCAGATTTCCTTGATCATGCGATGATTTACTTCAAAAGATCTTGAGAAAAGCTGATGTTTGATCTTTAAATGTTCTTTACTAGGTCACATTCTAAGAAAGCACAAGTAGTATTCATGAAAGGCACATGGTACTAGTCGAAAAATGTAGATTAACCAAGTATTTTGGAGATACTCAGCTACTTGCTGAGACATGGCTGGCTTGGGTTTTTTTCAGTTTATTTCCATTAAAGCACTTACTGATTTTACTTTGTATGTACAACCAGAACAATTTCAGCTTAGTTTCTGTTGTTACTGAAGGGAGTGTACCTTTCTCCCAGTGTATGACCCTGGATGTAAATGTAAATATTTTCATTAGAAGTTGTACTTTGGAAGTTTTTGGAATTTTTTTATTAGAAATTATACTTTGGTTTCAGCTTCTGAAAGGGTGGATCTCTAGCTTTTGCAGACTGTTGACCACCCTTTGTTGCATTTTGCCTATTCCTTGGTGACCCCAGATCATGCAGGACAAGCAGAGTAATTATAGTGCAGTCAGCTTGGTAGGAACAACATTACCAGCTTCTCGGTAGTCAGCAACAGGGGATGCAAAGGCTACCTTTCTGCCTTCCTTTGTTCCCTTCCTCTTTCCCTCCCTCCCTTTTTCTTTAAATGCACAAATTAGTAAAGTACAAAAACCGGAAGGGTGCCTGCCATAACCTAGCTATGTGGCTTGAAATCACAGGTGAACATCCTGCCTGGCTGTTCGTCTTCCTGCCTGAGCTGTACGTAGTCTGGTGAAGTTGTGTAGCAATGGGAAGGGGAGCTAGTGTGTATTGGGCACCTCCTGTGATTAGTACTGTGCAGGCCTTTCCTAGACATGTTATTGTGGGGTAGGTGTTATTTCTCTTTTACCAGTGAAGGAACTGAGGCTCAGAGGTTTTATGAAGTTTATTTAAGGTGAGTGACTAAGATATTTTGATATATCTTTGATGCAATCTTGTCAAAATATTAAAAAAATTTTTTTTTTTTTGGTACTGGGAATCGAGCTCACAACCTCACGCTTACCGGGCAGGCACTTATGCTACTGAGCTAAATCCCCAGCCCCCGAATATTAAAACTTTAAAAGTCCTTTTAAATTTTAATTAAAATCTTAAATTTTGGACTTCATCATAATGTCTTCCTGGTAATGCCCGTTTTGTTCCATAAAAACTCTATCACTCTGTCACATGCTAGTCTCACTGACCACTGCTTCTCAGACAGATCTGAACCTGTTCCCACTTCAGGGTAGCTGTTTTCTCTTGGAGCTACTCCTCTGCTGCCAATTTCAGCTGGCGCTCTTGTAATTTCTTTTTTTAAATTATTTTTTTAAATAATTTTTTTTCTTTTTTTAAATTATTAAATTTATTGGTACATTTTAGGTGTACATAGTGATTACATTCATCATAGGAAATTTACACCTGTATATGCTACAACTTGATTTTTTTCCCCATTCCCTTACCCCGCCTTTTCAACCTCTCTTCCCTTCCTTATTTACAAAAGCTTTGTTTCCATTTTTTTCTGTCTTTACTCATTTTTTTCCTTCCCCGCCCCCAGTTTCCTTCCCATTTGAACATTTTCTTTGTATTTCCTAATATCTGTTTATACTTTGGTTTCTTATACCAGAGAATGTGGTATTTATTTACACATGTATGTCCAATTTATGTCGCTTAAGAGTATGGTCTCAAGGTGAGTGCATTTAACTAGAGCTGTCCCAAGCTTACCCTTCTTTATGGCAGAATAATACTCCATTATATTTTAAAAAATACCCCACATCATCTTTATCTGTTCATCATCCTGTAATTTCAACCCCTAATCTGAATATTACCTTTGGGAAGGTTTTGCTCGCTTGCTCACTCTTTTCCTTCCCTTTCCCTATTCCTTTCCCCAACCTTCTCCTCTTCTCTTCTCTTCTCTCTCTTCTCTTCTCTTCTCTTCTCTTCTCTTCTCTTCTCTTCTCTTCTCTTCTCTTCTCTTCTCTTCTCTTCTCTTCTCTCTTTTTCTTTCTTGTACCGGGGATTGTATCCAGGGCCTTCCTACTTTGCTGGGGAAGTCTTTTTTTGTTGTTGTTTTGTTTTTGTCTTTGTATTACTAGTTTGGAAGACCAGAGTCTTGCTGAGTCACGGCAGGTTTGAAAGTTACATCTTCTACCTTAGCCTCCCAGAGAGCTGGGATTAGAAGTGTGTGCCACCACACCTGGCTTCTATCTACTAGGTTTTTTAAATTCATTATTATTATTATTATTGTTGTTGTTGTTGTTGTTATTATTTTGAGTCAGGGTTTCACTATGTAATTAGCCTAGGCTGGCCTTGACCTTTGCAGAAATCTTCCTGTCTCAGCCTCTCAAGAGCTGGGATTACAGACATGCATCCCATGCCAGCTACGGTTTTTAAAATACTATTCTTCTTTAATTCTCAGCAGGATACCTGATACTACTGTTGGTTTTCTTTTTCAGTGATAGATAATTCTCAGATTCAGGGGAGGGACCTTTTCTTCTTACTCCTGTATCCCAGTACCTAACATAAGTTTGTTGAATGTTGTGTTAAGAGAGATCAAAGTATCAGGTACAACCGTTAAGTTATTACCTCCATAGTATTACTTGTAGCTCGAGTCCACATCACTAGTGGCTTACTAAAAAACAGGAGGCTTGGGGAGAAGGAAGCTTATTCAAAGCTTGCTTCTAGGAACAGAAAGGCCCTTACTGCCACAGGTCACCAGCTGACTGTGATCAGGTGTTGTGGGGCTTTCCAGTAAGGAAGAGAGGGAGAGGAGACACAGTGAGCCAGTAGACCACCCCATGCTGGTCTCACCAAGGGAAGGAAAACAGCTCTTAACTGCCTGTTCTGTCCATTCATCGGAGCTGAGACCTAACCTCTGCGTTCTTGGCATGAGAAAGCAGCTTATAGCTAAAAGAAAAATTCAGACTTCTAAAATCCATTTTACCATCTTGGTTACAATTCCCCCTTAAAATAACTATTTTTCTCTCTCAACCTGTCTTCATTTCCGTTCTAATCTCCTAGTCTCAAAGTTAGTATTTCATCTTTCTTCTGTGAGCTGATCTAGGAGACCTATTTAAATATTTTTATTAAAAAATCTATTTTTGTTGTTTGTTTTTTCTTTTTGTGGTGCTAAGAATAGGGCCCAGGTCCCTGAATTTGCAGTGCTCCTGCCACCCCTTCCCAGAGCGCGAGGACTGTGGGTGTGTACCACGATGCCTGGCTAGGCAGGCATTATATACCACTGAGCTCCACTCCCCCCAGCCCTTTAAATATAACATTTTAGCTGGGCATGGGTACACCTGTAACCCCAGCACTCGGGAGGCTGAGGCAGGAAGATCCCTGCAAGTTTAAGGCCAGCCTGGTCTACAAAGTGAGTTCAAGGCCAGTCTGAACTGCATAATGAGACCTTGTCTCACAAAGGCAAAAACAAAACAAAAAACCCACGCAAACAAAAAACAAATATAACATCTGATTTTAAAAATGAAGTTTTGAGATAAATGCTTATCAGTTGGAAGTTGTCTGTATTTGTTTATTAATATGAATTCCTAACTGTTGTACTTAGAGTACAGTTTTTTTAAGCTGAAGCCTTTTTCCTTGGCTAAGTTGTTCCCATTTGGCTTGAACACTTGATAGGATGAGCAGCTTCCTAAAATACTGTTAAAATATTCATGTATCAAATGCTTTGTTGATTCAGCTTGTTTTTCTTTTCCTAGGCTTATATAGGGCTTGTTGTTGTTGTTATTTTTTTGTCTTTTTGAGACAGGATCTCTATGCAGTTCAGACTGGCCTTGAGCTCACTTTGTAGCCTAGGCTGGTCTTGAACTCGCAAAGATCCTCTTGCTTCAGCCTCCTGAGTGCTGGGATTACAGGTGTGAGCCACCATGCCCGGTTTATAGGGCTGTTTTTATTTTTTATTTTTTGAGATATTAACTCTCTATCATATTGACTCTTGTTTTCTTCCAAATAGTTGTCCATATTGTTACATACAGGGAATTCACATGAAACAACATAGTATGGAATTGATCTGAGCAGGACGAGGAGGGCGTTTCAGGTCTTCAAGACCAGACAATAGGGAAGCCAAGAATGGCTGTCATAGTGTCTCTCATTCTGCTCAAAATAGCTGTCCATACCTTCATTTGTGTTGAACTTAAACAAAACAAAACAAGCTAAAATCACTTTGAACAAAGAGTCATAGTTTTGCTGGATTTCATATCATGACATTATGGAATCAGCACTGGGTACTACAGTGTCTCTTTTTTCTTCAAAGTAGTTGTTCGTATCAACATGTGTTATATAGTTGGTTCTCGTAAACTGTTTATAAGCTCTACACATGCATGAGTCTCTACATGTATATCTATCATTTCTGTATTAGAGGGAAAAACAAAACAAAACAAAACAAAACAATTCCTAGAAAAGCATGAGGCAGAAAAGTCACATAAAACCGCAATACAAGGTGATCTACAATGGTTACCATGATGTCTCAGCAATGTATAACAACATTAATAAAAACAAAGCATTGGAGACATTATAAGACTTCAAAAGCAAGTAATAATCAAACCAGAGTGGGCATCTTAGTCAATCTTGTCAGCTTCAGTGTAGTTGCCTATGCAGGGCTGTTTTTAAGAGCCTAAGAAATGATGTGCAAGCCGAGCACACCATATAGTGCACCCCTGTAATTCCACACTCTAGGAGGCAGAAACAGGAGGATGGGAAGTTTAAGCCCTTGATTGGCACCGTTTTTCAAAATAAGAAAGGTCTGTGCTGGAGTGCCAACCTTGTGTGCACCTGGGTTTAATCCCTAGAATTGGGAGGTAGGAGAGAGGGGGGAGAGAGAGAGAGAGAGAGAGAGAGAGAGAGACAGACAGAGGAAATACCCAGTTTTTTTGTTTTCATATTGCCTTGTCATTTGAAGAACCCTTGATTGGCTAAGAGGAAGTTTTGTAGTTGTGTTAGATGAACCTAATAATTATACTTCTGAGGAATCTGTTCTAAGGAAACAATCTTGATATGGAAAAATGAACTTGCTCAAGCCTACTCATCACAAGGATAGTAAAATAGTGAATACTTGAAAACAATGTATTAAAACACAGAAATGAAGGATAGTTAAATTACACTATATGCATAGAATGGGACCATTTAAACATTTTATGAGTTTATAATGAATTTTTGCTGACTGAAGAAATCTTTTGTGTTTGCAGTGCTGGACATTGAACCTAAGGCTTTGCCCATTATTAATAGTTATTATTATTATTATTATAGTTACTATTATTATTATAGTTATTATTATTATTAATAATAATAATTAAAATTTGCCCTAGCACTTAGCAGTACCCCTGCCAAGCTATTGATTAAGAAAAAAGTAGGACATTCATCAGTTGGAATGGTTTTAATCTGTTTTGTTTGACTTTATTACGCATGATGGTATGAACAACTGTTTTGAAGAAAACAAAACATTATGGCAGCCATTGTCTTGCTTAGAAGTCCTACCATGCTTCTACTCTGCTGTTATCATCGGTTCTATCATGTGTGTCTTATTGGGATTTTAGTATATGTGATAGTATAAACATTTTTTATTGAAAATGAGATATTATAGTAGCCATTGATCATTCTCTATTACTCGGTTCAGAATGTCCTATAATTCTTTCATTCTTTTGAATGGTTTTATACTATTTTGGTATGTTTGATATTATTGTATTTGAAACTTTGCTCAACTATAGCAGAGAAAGAGATATTTTGATAGCTACTGTTAATGTCCGGTTGTCTTATTGTAAAGTGCTGTTTTGCTTATGTTGTTCTGTTCTGATCTGCTTTGTTCTGCCCTCTTTTGTTTATTCTCTTTAAAATAAAAAAAAAAAAGATAAAAGTGGGAGAATGTCACATGTCTGCTTCCACCAGTGTTAGATTAAGTTGTTTAAAACCAAATATACCCTGGGTAACTAAAAAGCTAAAAGACATGGATAGCCATGAAAAAGACTGAAGTTGAATTCTGCAGGATGAATGAAGCCATCAGAGGTGAGGCTCTGTTTTTGAGACTTCTTACCTTTGATTCTGGAAAGTGATAGCTAAGAGGCCAGATGAATTTTTCAAAATATTTGTGTTGAGGAAAAACATTGAAATTGAAGCTTGCCAACACGAATGGTCTTGGGAATAGGAAGAAACAGATGTAGACTGGGTTACGCTTAGAGGTTCTTTTTTTTTTTTTTTTTTTACTGGGG